>BDJD01006561.1:25959-55936 GCA_002564525.1 Rosa multiflora
TAGTCTTGCTAAACCTAGGGTTTGAGTCACATGTAATTCAAGAAAACATTTTGCTACTCAATTGGAATCAACACACGACATATACTAATCTAGTGTTACTCCTAGCATTAGAACCCTAACCTATTCATTTAGTTGCGCACCTAAACAAACAAGCAAAGATTTATCTTGTAGACACGGTGAAACAAACACTCAATAGATAATATAGAAAACCAAAAACTGAATTATCATCAATATGAATTGAACATGTTTGGGGCTTTGAAATCGCCCCTAGCTACAAAAGTATTTAGCTAGACATAGTCATGAATTTGTTGAAAAGATTTCTAATAATTTTCACCCATAAAAATATGTTATATATCTCTAATAAACAGAGATATTCAGTTAATACTCGTCGGTGGGCTTCTAAAAGGAATTCGGGCCTCAAATTATGGATTTCCGTCAAAGTGTCAGATTCTCGGACTGCTCGACCTTGCTGTACTAAATTGGCCATAACTTTTTGTAGAAAAATGATATGAATGAACCGTTAAAAGTTATAGAAACTAGACATCTGAAGCTTTCCAACCATGTAAAGTTCACTGTCTGGTTCATTCTGAGCTGCTCTCAGGTTCATGTCGAAATTGACTGATCTGCACAGGCAGATTTACTGATTTAGCTTCCTTTCTTCTACTTTGCTCCATAACACCTACAAAACATAAAAATAAGTAAATGACTCAAATAGATGGAAAACTAGCTAAGAAAACATGAAGAAATCAACACAAAATCATGTACATTTATGAGCTTATCAGCAGGAAATACAAAGCAAACTAGCCCAAACTAAACAAGCAAATAGAAAAGCCCAACAACCGGCCCAAAGAAGATAAACCCTGCTGAACCTACGGCAAGCCAGAGAAGACAGCGCCACCAAAGCCGCAGCTCCTGCCACCCCGGTAGAGGAGAAAATTTGTATCGATGACAAAAAACAGATCCCAATCCGAAAAACCCACTCCAGAAAGCCACAAAATCAAACAAACCAAGCAAAATCGAAACCAAATTACTGACAACCAAGAAGTGGACGACATCGAAAATCACCGTTGCGAGACGAACACCAAAGGAACCATCAGTGAGCATGAAGTAACGAGACAGAAGTGTCGGTGCATGCACCGGAGACGTTGCTCTGTACACCTCCATTTCACAAAGTGCATCGCAATGCATTGAACTGCAGCAGAGAGAATCAACCTCTGGAAAACACCCAAGGGCGTCGATCCAAGGATGGAGACGAGAGGTTTCGACGAAGCTTGCCAAGATTGATTCAGAGGCTTTCATAGAGGAAGGATAAGACCAAATCGGGTCAGATCGGAGATAGACTCCGGGCAAAACCCGCCAATTGGAAATAAACGGAAAGGAAAAAACTGAGAAAAGATGGAATTTAAAGACTCCCCCAACTCTCAAGCCAAGATCCAGATCAAAAAGACCTAGATCGAGCCAGAGAGGGGGGAGGAGGAGGAAAACTATACTGAGGGTTTTCTAGAGAGAAGGCAGAGAAAAAGTCTCTAGAGAGAGAAAGCAGCATGTAGTATTGATTTATAGTGAAGAGTATATTACTTAATGCCCTGCTTTCTTCCCACATATCTAAATCCACTTAAAGGCTGCTTTTGAAAAGTTTAATGAACTTCTGGAACATAATAACATATACTGAATTTCCTTTAGTGATTTTAAACTTCAGCCATCTCTATCTGTATATCATTCACCTCCTTGAACTTTTCCAACTGTCACTACATGAAAATTTAAGCTTAATACTTGGTTGACTTGAGAGTTTTGCAAAGGGCATAGGGCAAAGGTTACGTATACTGAATTAAGGAAACCAAGGTTTCATGCAACTTGGTTAACAGAAGCAGCAAAAAATCCATGTTTACATAGTCTAGTTGTGGAAGTATAATTAAATGTAATCTAATGCAGTCGGGATGGTTTCAGAAGTACACACAGATCAACAACATAGTAATATTTAGTACCCAAAAGGTTTATCTACTATTCATTTTTTTTTTTTTTGTCAATCAAGTGACTGTATTTTCTTAGGGAAAACTACATGTTCACAGAAACTAAGCAAGTAACCAATACTGCACAGATATTGCATTCATATTGATTAATAATAGATAAGAACATAACCGATTTTGTAGATACATGGGATAAAGCAATTGAATTCTGGCACAAAATGGCATTGCAATCATAAAAATTAATAGGGGTTTTATCTACAGGGATATGAACCTAATTTCCAGGTTAACATAATTCAAGTTTCATTGTATGCTAATATCTAATCAAAGAATTGCTGGCATGTGTTGGAGAGGAAAGATCCCACATTGGAAAAGTGACAAATAAAATATAAATTATAAGTGGGTGGATCACACCCAATTGTACCGAGGCCTTTTGTGATTAAAACTCAACACCTATCGGGTGGTTAAGTTGGGACAATATCGGTACAATGCTGGACCACGGGCCACGCTTGTCGTTGTTTAACATGGTATCAGAGCGGGTCACTCTTCAATACGTCGCCACCATGGACCCGGATATGGGTTCATTCATTAATTGATTCACCAATCACTTCTCCAATCATGGACCTAGTTTGAGTTTATTAAATTGGCCATCGGAAGTTTCTGATTGGATTATTGCCAAGTGTCCGATGTGGGCCTTGGATTGTTATATGATTGGTCAAGTCTCTAATGTGGGACTTGTGACCTGATTTCCAATGTGGAATTGGGTTTGTCAATTAATTCCACATGCATACCTAGAGCTAGGTTGCACGTGAGGGGGCGTGTTGAAGATGAAAGATCCCACATTGGAAAAGTGTAGTCAACCCAAGACTCTGATAACAGTTTGATGAACACTAAGCGAAATAATGTTTACCAGTAAACAGAGGTAGCTAGACAACAGCTTATATTATCTCACTGTTAATTACCTTTCTGCAGTGATACGAACTGTTTATCTCACATGAACATCATATGAGGAATTTTTCAAACTGATTAGGTCGGAGCGGTTTGAGTAGCTTCAGCATAAGCCACACAGGCACCACCACTGCAAGTCAAAGCAATAGACATAAGCCAAAATGAGGGCTTTCACTTTGCATAAACTCTAGAATCTGAGCATGGTGACATGACCACCATCAAATGGGCAGATCATTTTAACTCTATATCTGAAATGGTCTATGAATTCCAATTCCTTTCATTTAAAATTACACATTAAATGTTCTATGAGCAACTGAGCATGAAATTAATAAATCAGATACAACAAAAACTTAAGATTGGATTCATATATTTATTTATATCAATTAAGAACTAATGAAAATCAGGATAAAGCACAAGAACATGAGCCAAGAATGCATGCAGCAACACTCTTGTATGAGAAGAACAAAACATGCAACCACTGAATATATTACATGTTCTTGAGTTCCAATATATTAGATATCTATACCATGGATAAGAAGTCTTCCCTTTGCATGTATGTAATGCTCAAAGTAAACAAAAAGGGAAAAAGAGGCAAGTAAAACTTAGTTAATAGTTAGGGCAAATAAAATTCTATGTTTTGAAGAGACTGAAAAGTTGAATTGCATGCCAAGCAAAAAAAAAAGTATAATGAATTGATTGAATTCACATACATGCATCTGTAGAAGAGAATAGGTCCAAAATGTGACTCCATTTAACACTCGGTTGGAAGACTTTGACTTATCAATAGTGTGTAGCTAGCTAGACAAAGGGGGTTTAATTAGTTCTGTCTACTATAGAGGAGAGGTAGGGAATTAATTGTTTGCTATCCCCTGACAGCTTTCCATTTTAACTACATGCATACACACTTAAATACAATTGTTGAATGACAATGAAAAGTTTGATATATAATGCAAACGCCAACTGTCCACAAACTAAAGTTGATATCCATTTAAACCAAGCTCAAACTTCACCAACTTAGTTGTCAAATTTTATTAAATGGTTGTGAGTTCTGACTGGCTTTAATTTAGGATGTGTAGCCAAGATTTGCAACCATTGTCAGATTGCATTGGATATGTCATATGAATTTAGAATACCACTGCATCTGAATTACACTATTAATCTTAGCATCGCTCACGAAAGAATGATCCTCAGACCTCCCTAGGATAAACCTTAGAGAATAATGAACATGCCACAATGGAACGAAGTTACAAAGCTAAGTGGATGGACATTCTTACAATGTCAATTAATAGTTCTCCGCATGAATGCCAGTATGCCACAATCAGTTTACACTCATGAATCAATATCCTATTTAGTGAACAAATCACGAAGATATGTTAACCTTCAGTTGACCCTCTACATGTGCCCGGAAGATGGCTCTTCCAACGGCCTGAAATCATGTCAAGAGTTAAACAGGAGCATGAAAAATTATTCTCATTGTTCAGTTTATCCCAAACTATTACATACTAGATTACAAACTATAACATACTCAATATACTAAACAAACTAATACCTGAGCTAAATCTGGGCAAGCTTTCTCTTATTAAAGTTCCACCCCTCTCCAAGCTTTCTTTGAGGCAGGAATAAGCATTAACCATATATTCTTTTTCTTGTTCTGGTAGGTTCAAGGGGGTCAAAGTCTCGCATTCTTCAATTTCCATCATATCTCCACATTCCCTGAGTTGTAAAGTAAAATCAGAAATCATAAAAAGCAGAACAGAGAGGTACTCCAAAATTATTTAAAAAGGAAACCAAAAAATGTGATCAAAGAAAGAGAAAGTAACAACTCACCCTTTCTCTTCTTATTTAATTTGGTTCATGAGGACAGCAATCCCTTCTTCTTTAGTCAGGTAGGATAGTCTTCTTTAACTGGATCAAAAATAGAAAATACTAAGATTTCTGCATTTACCGAAATCTACTTATACACCTTTTCAAACAGAAAAACATCATCTGAAGCAGAAAATTAACTAATAGCTCAAGCATACACAGTTGAATCTATTTAAGCATAGCTGCCACTGTTATCTATTTAAGCATACAGTTCTTACTTCTCATCCAAGTATCATATTTCTAGTTTCTACCTAACAATTTGTTACCAATACACCTTGTGTTCTGTTATTTCAGGTTTTCTGCGAAAACAATTTTTTACCTGAAAGTGCAATACCTTGAGGGGATAACATTTCCAAAGCTTTCCTGTTATAATCTTGAATGTCTGCATTGTTGTTCCTGCAAATAGAAGAAAAACTTATTTCACAAAAACCCACCAAAAGCATTAATACATGAATTTTAGTCAAAAATAAACAGATTAGAATAAGGGTCAAATATTAAACAAAATAACTAAGCATTCCTGGTTGCATTCTTCATTTGCTTATTTTTTTTTTCTTCTTTTATGAGTCTGATCCCCATTTATATAATCAAAAGATGAACAATAATGCAATAATGAAGGGCATCTTTTACTGCAGCAGTAAACCTTGTCCTTCAATGTAATCTTCTGGAAAAGTAAATGCTAGGTCGCAAAGCATGAAAAAAATCAGCATCAGGAGTACTCTAAAGAAGACAATCCAATCCCAAGGCTTGCTTCAATTGCCTAACAACCACAAACCAAACCCTTCCAATTAGTGTTCGGATTAGTGTCAAAGAAGTGAAACAGAAAGTAGAAGCTTCATGACCCCCAACCCACACACACTATGTAACCTATTACAACAAAAATGTGCAGGAGTCCTCGGTTTTCTTCCCCACAGTAAGATTGAAGTTCATATACAATTCTTCGTTGTTCATTATATCAAAAACCACAACATAAATTTAATGAAGCAATAGTATTAGTGTCATCTTGTCAGACGTAACACCTCCGAATTGCAAATTTGCATCATTATATGTCCAAATGGAAAATCTCCATCTTGATTTACAAAGACTGATACTTTTTTCATTAGAATCGATCCATTGTTACTTCTCTACCAACACACTGTTTGATTTGCCTCAATGATATCACTCAGAATTTAAACCAATCATAATTAAAAAAGACAAAATTCAAAACAATGAGGAGAAAGCAAGACCTGAAATTTGCAAAATAAAGTCTCTTCACTGCTTGACCAAGCACTCTACTCCTAAATTGAACCAATTGAATGCAAAGTTGCTGCAAGCAGAAGCCAAAGCAAAAAAAAAAAAAAAAAAAAAAAATCAGAGCCTTGAAAGTCAGATTAAGCAAACATGAAAATCAAATCAAGAAGATGGAAGAGTTTTTTTTTTTTTCTTTTCTTAAATGCATTAGAGATGCTATATAATTGACCAAAGTTGCAACCCATGCAACACATTTCTTTGTTTGGATAGCAATAGAGCCTGTCAAGCAATGAGATTCTAAAAATTTGGACTTGGCCAGTATAGTAAGAACTAGGAAAATTATGCTTATTAGAAAAGTACAAAATATATGTTCTGTAGCTAGTTAATGTATAGTCTTCATGGATTGATATAGAAATCATTCGTTGTAAAACTCACCACCCAGATTCATCCCCTTCCTGCCCAAATCAAAACTCAGTAGTTCCTTGATAAGTTTTTGTTAAATCAGAACTTCACATATCTGGAGAAATAACAATGAAAAAGAAGGAGGGTTATCATGGAAAGTATTGGGGTTCCAGTAATTGATGAGAGAAATTTTATAATTGATGAAAGTATTTCAAATTCCCAAAGATTGCAACTTTACCTGAAGACCTGACCAAAAATCAAACTCAAATCAGCAAGCAGTTCACGATCGTCACCCTTGCCAAACCCACAAAAAGGACGAATTGGGTATCGTCCAAAACAAACCCAGACCAATTCCTCCTCTTCTCCTTTCTACTCCAGCGATCTCTATTATTCCTCTGCACTCTTCGCTCTCACAGTCTCTGTGTTTCCCTACTGAAACACGAAAGCGGTGGTGCTCACGATGATCGAATGAACAGTGGCACGGGCTTTTGTATATAGTAAAATATGGAAAGGCAAAACAGAGAGTTAGAATGCAGTCGGATGCTTGAATTAAGAATTCTGTGTATCCAAAAATGCAATCAACAAATTATTTTTGCCAAAAATGTTCCCAAAATAAGAGGGAAAAAAAAAGACAAAAAATAATCACAGCGAAAAGTTGCAGTGGTGATGGATACCTAGAGAGACAATGTGAGGAGTCCCCCTTCCCCTGAGACATCCGCTTCCTCTGACTCTAATCCTGTGGCTCCAGCGACATCCACTCCCTATTGTTTCATCACTCAACGAGAAGCAGCAGCATATATATAGGACCTCCTAAGCGCTCCTCCCCCTCTTCCTGCACCTCCACCCCCATCGTCTCTTTCCCTCTCTCTAGTGTTTCCTCCTTCTCTTACTCCTTATTATCTCTGTTTCTCTATTTTCCAAATTGCAAATAAGGTCCGTAGAGAGTTGGTCTCGCTGGTGAAGCCGTGAACTATGGCGAGGACGCCGAGGACCTCGGTTGGAGGGAGTGGGGTCCACTACTGAGTGAAGAGCTTGAAGCTTCCGGGGTTGGTGTCGTAGTCGGAGCCGTGAGAGACGGAGTGACGGGAGTAGAACTCTACGGCGGTTAACGCGCCGAAGGGGCTCTGCTCGTTGGCCTCCGAGATTGGGTGGATTCATGTGGAATAACCGAACCCCGCAACTTGTGATCCAAGTGCAATCTTCCCAATCCTCTCGGATGACTCCATAGTCCTCTGCCACTATCCTAAATGTGGCCTCGGTGTATTTGCATTCGTTATGCCACTCTCCTAAACTTCGGAAATTTGTATATCCCAGCAACATATGATCCAAATCAAGGGGCACGTCAGTTCCACCTCGAAAAGGGGGGAGCAGAGGAAAATAGAAATTGTCCTGATCGTCATTTGCTTTTAAGGTACAGCAACAGGTGGTAGAATCAAGAGTTTTTCTATTAGCAGCACCCCGCAAGTTACTGATGGCGCATATAGCGAACCCGATAAAGTTGCTTGCGAGCCAATTGGGTGGTAACGGCACAGTTACGGAAGACCCTCCACTCTGACGGTTGAACCAATCTGGAATATCACTTCCAGGAAGAGTCATACGGCATTTATAATAATCCTATACATTGAAAACAGACAGTTAAACTAAATTATTAAATTGGGATGTTATGTGTATGTGCTAATGTTTCTGGGAGAGGGAATAAACCCGATTATGAGTAGCACTTTCCACAATATCTATAAATATATAGGTATTGCTCACCAACTTGAAGCAATTAAAAAATTCCAAGCAAATGTACCGAGCGTACGGAGGTTGTGGTGTAGAAACTGTCTCCAAAGACGTGCAATTTTTGGCATTGATTTCTTGTATACTCGATGAAAGCTCTGGTATTGATTTCAGTCTCTTGCAACCTCTTAGATAGAGCCGTGTTAAATGACCCAGGCGATTCATTGCTGCAGGTAAACTTTCCAACTTGTTGTTTTTGGATAAGTCTAAAACTTGCAGTGAAGATAAATAAGCAATACCATCCGATAATTCCAAGAGACTGCAGTCACTTAAATCAAGTTTGAACAGAACAGAGTAACAATGATTTTGGTGGTTCCATTTTGGCCACGAGGAAAAGGGCGCCGTCATCTCTTTACATCCATTACATGATAATGAAGTCAAACCCAATATAGAGAATGGAAGTTGTTTTATACCACTTCCCTCCAGTTCACTGGAGAGGCCATACTTCGGTGACAAGGATTTCATATTCCCATAGTTCTCAGGCAACTTTGAAAGGTTGGAGCACCCAGTCAGACGGAGTGGAAAAAGGCATTCCAACTTGCAGATATTGTCCGGAAGACAGACAAGGCTTGTGCAGTTTGTCAAATTTAAATACCCAAGCCCCGTAAGATTATTAATAGATGAGGGTAGTTCTTTAATTGCTGTCCCTTTTAATTCAAGCTTCCATAGCTTCTTCATTACTTCTGAAATCTCTGGAAACTCCGTAAGTTTCGAGCAGCCAGATAGTTCAAGAGATTCTAGAGATTTCATGTGAATGCTGCTCGGAAGACTCCTGAGTTCTCTGCAACCAGTGAGGCTGAGAGTCTGCAGCCTGGAAAGATCATTGATTGACGGGGGCATTTCTGTAATTGCAGTCTCATCTAAGTAAAGTTTTCTTAGCTCCTTCATGTTTCCGAATATATTTGGAAATTTTTTGAGATTTGAGCAGCCTCGTAGGTCCAACTCAACGAGGCTTTTAAGAGCTGAAATGGATGGGTGAACCTCCGATAAACTCGTACATTCTTTAAGCTTCAGTTTCTCAAGATTTGTTGCCCCATTGAAGTCCGGGGTTTTGATTAGATATTTTGACCGACTTAAATTTATGTATATCAAGTTTTGCAAACGCTGTAAAAACAACAAACGAAAAACATACGTTAAACAAAGAAAAAGGAGATATGAGAACTGAACTATATTAATGAAGAGATGAAATATTGTACATACCTTGGTTCCTTCCCAAAGTTGTTTAATATGACTATAACACAAGTCAACGTAAATAAGATTCTTCGGTAGAAAATTAATTGGGAAAGACTTTAGTGGGCATCCATGCCACACAAGAATTCTCAAATCATTCAAAAGAAACTTTAAGTTCTCACTCACGTATTGTAAACAGGGATCATAATCTGCATCTCGCATCCATTCTCTTCCATAAACATATCCATCTCCATAATTATATTCAGAAAGCTGGAGTAGCCGTAGTCTCCTCATGCTAACGAAGGCTTCATCATTTACGTATACCTCTTTTAACTTTGTTAAGTCTAGGATTATGCCCTCAACAGCTTCCATAGCCTACATAACCAATCATGGAAGTTACAAAGAGTGAGTAAGAAATGTCTAGAAGCAAGCTTAATTAGCAATATATATATATATATATATATATATATATATATATATATATATATATCCAAGATTCGAAAAAACGCTAGGCGCTGGTGGTGATCCGGGGTCTAGCGCCTAGAGGCCTAGGCGGGGACTAGGTGGTTTTTATTTTTATATTTTTAATTTAATTAAATTATTTTTATAATAAATACAAATGAATAAAAGAATTCACTTACTCTTAATAATTTAACTGCATAATTATTTAATCACACTCTAAATACTAAAATTACTATTAATTATTATAATAGTTCACTTACTTGTAATAGTTGTTAGAATGCTTGACAGTTATCTATAACTATTACAAATCTTATCATAAAAAAAATATTGTAAGTGGGCTCCTGCCTACAATATCTCTCTCTCTAAAGACGAATCAAGTCTTCATCTTCTAGTGGTTCACGTGCTCTTGGGAGTAGGGACTACCAAACTTTTTTATTATATATCTACATCTCAACCAAATCTGTCAAACTTGAACTGTTCATACTTATAATCTTAAGTCGCCATTTTGAATGCCTTAACGATAATCAATTTGCTGAAAATTTACAGAAAGTGATCTACACATTAGGACATAAAAACTTAACGATTAAGATGCCAAAATATGATCGAAAAGTTAGTCTAATGCCCTATCCTTAGAAAAGACAAAAAAAAAAAAAAGGATCCAACACTAGAAGGATCACATATATATAAATATATATAGCCGTTCAGAAGCAGACGTCGGCAACCCAGAAAAAGTGCGGACATCGCTCTTCCAGGTTGCATCAATCAATCAATCAGGCGCCGACAGGTAGCGCTACTCGTGCCGGACAGAACTAGGCCACGATGTCGACCCTCTTCTTGTTGCTAAACAGCTCGTTGATGAAGGGTTCGAAGTCGACCTTGATGGTGCTTCTATGGTTTCCGGCGAGCTCACCGCACATCACTGAGAATCCGATCTCCTTCACATTGGCGTTGATGGCTATACCTTCCGTGATGTCCAGAGCCTTCGTCCGACAACAGAAATGCTGCCATCGACGCCTGATTGAGGCTGGAAGAGCGACGTCCGCACTATTTCTGGGTTGAGGACATCCGCCTCTGATCGGTCCTCTGTGTGTGTGTGTGTGTGTTTCTATCCAGAGCAAGGTTTCGCTTTGAAACTAAAATGCACATTTAAAGTTTAAGGTCATTTTTCGGTCGCATATCCACATCTCGACCTTAGTTTTTAGGTACTAATGTATAGATCATCTCTACAAATTTTCAGCCAAATTGTTGATCGTTAAGGCATTAATAACTACCTTAAAGCTACAGTTTAGGTTGGACAGATTCAGTTCGTTCAATGGTAATTTGCAAAGATGATCTATACATTAGTACCTAACAACTAAACGATTCAGATGTGGATATGCGACCAAAAAGTGACATCCTAAATACTAAATGCGCACTTTAATTTCAAAGCGAAGCCTCGCTTTGCATAAGATCTGTATATGTGTGTACACACACACACACAGAGGCCTTCTCTGTTAAGGATATCCTTAACTTAGCTTACAGTAAGGATTTCCATATTTTGACCATTTTTCGATCACATATTGACATCTTAACATTCAATTTTTAGGTGTATATGAGTGGATAACTTATGCAAATTTTCAACCAAATTGATGATCTTTAAGGCATCCAAAACTGCAATTTACACGAACGGTTCAGGTTTGACAGATTCACTTCGTTCGTGTAAATTGCAGTTTTGGATGTCTTAACGATCATCAATTTGGCTGAAAATTTGTATATATGATCTATACATTATGACCTAAAAACTGAATCATTAAGATGTGAATATGTGATCGAAAAGTAATCAAAATATGGAAATCCGTATAGTAAGCTAAGTTTAACGACCTCCTTAGCATAGAAGGACATACATACATACATACATACATACATAAACTCATTGCAAAAATATGATTTTGGTTGAAAGGTTGAAGCTTTTCTCCTAAACCTTATAGATCTAAGATATGAAAAGGGAGACCATGATTATAGGTCTCATAAAAGATATGAAAAATGGAGATCATGATCGTGCATTATTACCGTATTTTGAGCTAACACTTGGAGAACATCTTCATAACCCCATAATCTACTACGCTTTCCTGGATCTTTAGTAGATTCTCGGTGCACGACGTCCCTACCCACTTCCTGTATCAAATCATGCATCTCTAGTCTATCAAAATCTGAGACAGTTACAAGAGATCTTTCAACCAAAACTCTTAGTCCATTATGGGGGAAAAAGCCACAACTTTCATGAAACTTTGTTACAAAGTCTTCCTTCTTTCCTCTAAAGAAACATGCAATATCTAGAAATATATTCTTCTGCCATTCATCCAATCCATCATAGCTTGCCCAAAGCACACGTCCAATCTCATTATCAAGAAACGTGATTGGGATTTTCTTTATCTTCTTCAGCTCATTTTCCCAATCATCTACAAATTTGTTATCAAGCAAAGCTCCCAAGACTTTGAGTGCTAAAGGAAGACCATGTGCATATTCTACGGCACGCCTTGAGATAGCATCATAAATCTTTGAATATTTGTTTGTTCTAAAAGCATACCGGTTAAAGAGTTCAAGAGCTTCTTCATTAGTGAACAACTTGGGCTCATATATCAAAAATCCAGCTAGTAACTTCTTATCTCTAGTTGTTATAATGATTCTGCTCCCACGACCAAATGAAGGTTTCTCTCCAATCAAGGTTTCAATTTGGTACAGATTGTCCACATCATCAAGAACAAGAAGAATTCTTTTCTTACCTAATCTTTCCCTCATCATATTCATGCCTCCATCCAAAGTGCGTGGATTGTTTACCTTTAGAATTCTGGATAGAAGTTCTTCAGCCATTTGTACTGCACCATTTTTTGTGATGAAGCCCTCCTTCACATTATCAAGAAAGCACTTGTGTTCAAATTGATGAGCAATTCTGTCAAAAAAAGCTCTAGCTATGGTTGTCTTGCCGATGCCACCCATTCCCCAGATTCCAACAATGCGAAAATCATCCACCCCCAATTTTAATAGCAAATCAATTTTATCCATGTGAGAATCCATTCCAATCAAGCCATCGGTTTTACTCGGTGAGATGTGGATCAATTTCTTTAAAATTTCTTCTACTATGCTGCTGATAAGTTGGGTATCATCCCTGTGAAATAAAAAAAAAATCAATATGCTTGTGGGATCAAGGACCGAAATATCGATAATATCCTTGAAATTTCTGCATATTTCTGTTTTTTTAGGGTTTCGATATATCTTTGACTTACCAAGAGAATATCGGGAGAAATTTCAGAAAATTCCGGATATTTCTGGAAATATTCAAAAATTTTGCGAAATTCCGGGATTATCGCCACCTCTCACGATATGTGGCTCGTGAAAACAAGCACTTGTTCTTATTCAATCCAACTAAACTGATAACATCTAAAGAGGAAAACTTTAAAAATTTATAGGGTCATGTGTTGCTCTTTGTGACTTTTCCCACCATGCTTATAAATCTTCTAATTATCTAATTTGCAAACTAATATATAAACATTTGGCTCTATTTAAAAAAAAATTGTTCAAGTAAATCCAGAATATGTGTTTGACCCAAACTCTAGATTACTTGACCTAGTTGTAAAAGAGTTTAGAATTAGAGATATTCTCGGAGATATTCAAGATATCTGATTAATTGTACGATTATCTTTCATTGTATAACTCTGATTCTATGTCTTGTAATCCTCTATATAAAGAGGTCTCTATTATCAATGAAAGCACGACTCAATTCTCTCTCAATTTTGGTTTTCCTTAAACACGTTATCATCACGACGTCCTAACCCTAAAACCTAATAGCCAAAACCCTAAATCCGAATACAAAACCTTGAAAACCTTTCTGCTCCCGCCGCACACCTTGAAGATCTCCACCTCAGGAGTCCAGAACAGGCGGCAGAACAACCAAAATCGGTTGAAAACCTACCGAATAGGCCATCGGAATCTCCAAACCATCCACAGCAAATATTCCACTGGTTCACCAACTTCTGACCTCCAATTTCTACCAAATATTACCAGCAGTAGCTCCTCAATCCCATAATCAGGGAACCAGAAATTTTTTTCCCAGAAACTGACCTCAAAGCACATGAACCAACCACCTGACTGCTGCTGAACCTTGAACTGGCAGAGAGAAGAAAAGAGGAAAAAAAAAAAAAAAGGCAACCCAGAAGCCCAGAAGAAGTTAGCGGCCCAGAGAGAAGAAAGAAGAGACGGCCCAAGTCCATGAAGCAGGCCCACTGACGCAGCCCAGAAGCAAGCCCATCATCAAATTCTGCCACGCCAAAAGCCACATAATCAGATTCTGCCACGTCAGCAACCAAACCCACAGCCACGTCAGCAACCAAACCCACAGCCATGTCAGCATGGACCCAGCGCCACGTCAGCAGCGGACCCCAGTCAACTTTCCGGCGACTTTTCCGACAACTTTTTCTGGTCAAATTTTTTGGCGACCTATTTCAAGGTATTTTTTATTAAAAGTTCCATTTTTTGAAGTTTTTATTTCTTTTCTGTTCTTTTTCTCGAGGACTTGCAAACTCCTTTCTTCTACGCCCCTTTCTTCATCATAGGGGTGACCTAATTAAGTTGAACTGTGGGGGTTCGTACTCACTCCAAGCTTGGAGCTCCTCTTGGAATTGAATTTTTTAGAAGCGATTACGCTCAGAAATTCCTAATTTCTTGGAAACGATTATGCTCAGGAATTTTATATGTCTTCGTGGTAGCTTTTTCGATCAGAAACTAACCATTTTTCTTGTTCTTTTTCAGGATGAGTAACCTGAACAATTGGACTTTGCTCCATTGGAAACAACTGGCTCTGAATATCACAGGTGGGTTCGTGATGTCAACTGGCATCTCAAGGCCGATGGAATCCTGGATATGATTCTCGATCCTAGCTAGGACATGCTAACTATTGAGCAAGCTCAAGCTTTGGAAGCAAATAGAGCAGCCTTAGAGGCAAATAAGGCGAAAGCCATCATCCTAATGACTTGTCATATGGATAATTCGCTCCAGTACGAGTGTATGAATGAACAAGACCCTAGAAGGCTGTGGGTCTCACTCGAATAAAGATTTAGCAACGTCCGTGACTCTCTACTTCCTGACCTAGAAGTGAGATGGCATAGCCTCCGTTTCTGTGATTTCAAGTCAGTTCTTGACTACAACTCTGAAACACTTCCCATTAAATCCTTAATGGAATTATGTGATAAAGAGATCACAGATACGATGTTGCTAAGAACTATCGAATCGATGTTACTGCAGGACGGATCACAAAGTTTCCTGAGCTTATTGGAGCTATGAATGTCACTTAAAAGCATGACAACATCCTTGTGAAGAACTATAATATGAGATCGGTAAAAACAGAGCTTATTCCGAAATCCAATTATAGTCGCGCCCCTAAGAGAGGGCGCCAAGAGTGAAACCCTAATCTTAGGGATACTTCTGGACGTTCTGGTCTATATAATAGCTCTACTTGGGAAGGTAACCGCCAAAATAGGCGAACACAGAACCGAAGAGGTCAACGTGGAAAGAGAGAAGGAGGCAACGCCTCTGGCCATGTTGGTGGTGCCACCAACACTAAGAGCCATCTAAATGACGCTTTCAAAGCGCCTCAATCAATGGAGTCTGAGCAAAGAGATGTATGTTCTCGATGTGAAGTATTCAGTCATTGGGCACACATTTGTAGAGCTCGTGAAGAAATTGTCACCACCTACAAGAGAAGCTCACTATGTGGAACAAGAAGATGATCTAGAGTGAAGGGTTGAAGACTACAAATCTGGCTGGGATCAATAGATCGCCAATTCTGTTTAGGTCTTTATTTTTCCAAGATATGTAATAGGCAATTGCCATATACTTTGTAACAAATGTCATTGATTTAGTTTTTCTTCACTTAGGCTCATCCAAAATAAGTATGATGTCTAAGAAGGTTTTGAGATAAGTGATACTTAAGCGAGCTTTTCTCCACCAACATCTCTCTAATCACCTGGTCATATTTATTTTGGAGTTATTGAAAGTAGTCAAACGACTACCTTAATTTTTTTTGCATTAGCTAGCATTTGGATTAGATCCTCCTAACGGTTAAGAGACAATGATGTATTCTGTTGGCTTATGAATAAAATTTTGAGTTTTTTTCATTATGACTCCATTTTGATTCTGAGCATATTACTTTGTGACTAAGATGGCTGGGCCATCAATATTAATTCAAGGACATGGAATAGCCCAAGTTCCCTTTGCCAAATGGCACCTTGATTACTGTCGTAGAAACTCTCTACGCTCCTAGGACAAATCGCACCTATGAATAGCAAACGGATTCCATGCGAAAACACATGTAGAGAACGGAAATGAGTTCCTTTGCAATGTCTCTAATGATTGTGAATAAAGGCTCATCTTAGAGAAGTTTATGTATCTCTCTAGTAGACTCTATGTCACTATTTGAGCTATTGAATCCAATAAAGTCATGAGAGAAGATATCTTGGATTTAGACACATATTGGCTTTGTCACGACAGGATAGGTCATCCTAGTCATGATATGATGATGCGTCTACTAAAGACTTCACATGGACATCCTTTCTTTCGAGTGAAATGAAGCATGAATCAAAAGTTGATTCCTGAACTAAGTGTGATCGCCGCCGCCTACCACCACCAGCCTAGGGCTGGCATAGTACTTATCCATGATGCCATGGACAACGTACATCATGGCAATGATGCCCCAGGTGATGTTACAATTATCAACTTTACTTCAAATAGCGTTTTAGACGCTCAAGCCCAACCAAAATCCTCATTGGTTGCTTTTAAAGCCTCTCACTCATTTTACAAAGCCTGTTCCTTAGGGAAATTAGGACTGAGATCGTCCTAAGCAAAGGATATGAAAATATCATTCTGTTCTTACATAGAATCCATAGGGATTCTATGGACTGATTCAACCAACTTGCGGACGTTTAAATATCTCATGATGTTAGTTGACACGCAAACACGCTGGTCATGTGTTGTGCCATTGTCCACTTATAATGTTGCTTATGTTACACTCCTAGCACATATCATATGACAACGGGCTCACTCCCCGAATCATCCTATTCAGTCAATTGGATTTGACTATGGTAGAAAGTTTACATCGAAGACTTTCGATAGTTATTGCAATGGGACTAATGTTGGACATCATATTCCTATGTACACACCCAAATGGTCTAGTGGAAACGACTACGATTGTAGTTAGGACATTGGTAATGTGCATCAATCTCCTTGTATCCGCTTGGGGTGATGCAATATCGCAAGCAGCTATGCTAATTGGTCTACGACCCACCGCTACTCAATCTACCTCTGCATTACTACTAGTGACTGGGTACAAGTATCGTACTTACGCATATTTGAGTGTACCATTTATGTGCCAATTGCGCCGCCACAGTGCTCTATGATGGTTCCTTACAAATGAATATGTAACTACGTTGGATTTGAGATTCCAATAATCGTCTGTCACTTAATGCCCTTGCTAGGCGATCTCCTTACCACTAGATTTGCTGATGTCACTTTAATGAGATAGTCTTCCCATTGTTAGGGGGAGATATGAACACTAATGTTCAGCAGGAACGACAGGAATTTTCATGGCCTGTCCCCACTATGTCTCATCTCGATCTTTGTTAAAGTGACAAGATCACACATATTTGCTGCAAATATGCCTGCAAGGATGGACGTCCCTAAGAGAGGACGTAGCGCCACCCTACACAGAGGTAGGCATGGCGCCAATACCAAAGAGAGTGACACTCTGGAGTTATAGGTCATGGCCCCAGCAAGAATGAATGGGAGGTCTGTGTGTTCGAAGGATACTTTGGCACAACCCAATCCTTTGATCATTAACACTCAAAATCCATCTCATGAGAATCTTCCGGATTATGGTTATCGTTGGGGGACGCCTCAACATCAAAACCTATTCCTGAGAATATAGAGCTCTATGAAAATTACAGTAATGTACATGAGACGTGGGATAGAAACTCCATCATAATTGATGATGTAGTTGTGCATGAGTTTGTTGAGTCCGATGATATGGAACCACGCTCCGTTTATTAATGAATGCCAACGTAGAGAGATTAGACCTAAAATGGAAAGAGACGATCCAGGTTAGGATGGATTCTCTAACGAAGAGGAAGGTTTTCGAGCCAGTGATGCCAACGCCTCCTAAAGTAAAACCTATTGACTAAGGGGTCTTCGTTAGAAAGTGTGATGAGAAAAAGAGACGGCAATCTCACCTTAAGGCACAAGGTTTCTCACAAAATGCCCTGGAATCGACTACGATGAGACATATTCTCTCATAATGGATGTCATTGCACTCCACTACCCTGTCAGTTTGGTAGTTTCTGAATAACTGATCATGCAGCTTACAAATGTGGCCACTATGTATCTATTTGGGGATCTAGATATGGAATATACATGAAGGTTCATGGTGAACTTTATTTACCCAAGTCAAGTGGCTCTAGACCATGGAGAGCGTTTACAATAAGCTTGAAACGCTCACTAAAAGTGACTACTTGATTGGGAAGGGATATGCCCGTGCGTTTCCATAACAAGTTTCGGATTCTATCGCGGTTCATTTTGGACATGATCTTCATTGGAAGCCCTTAAAGAGTTAAGGGAAACAGCTGAACACTTGAAATCTGATTTTGAGATGAATGATTTTGGGAGAACACGATTACGTCTCGGTTTGGAACTTGAGCATCGTGTTGATAGATGCTTAGGCATTTTGACAAGGTCAAGTCTTCAAGCACCCTCATGATCATCCGTAGTCTTGATCCTGAAAATGGATCATCTTCGTCTGAAGGATGATGATGAAGATGTGCTAGAGGCAGAAGTGCCTTACTTGAGTACAATAGGCGCATTATTGTACTTAGCTCAATGCACAAGACCGGACATCTCGTTTGCAGTGAACTTGTTAGCTAAGGTATAGCTCTATGCCAACGCAACGCCATTGGATTGGTGTAAAAGATATCTTTCAGTACTTGAGATGTACGATTGATATGGGCTCGTTCTGTCCCTACAGAAAGATGTTGGATTCAGACCCATCACACACCAGGAACGCCGCCAACACTGGCCTACGTCCACTATCCCCATCCCAAAACAATATGTGTTTTGGAAGGTTTTGCTGATGTTGGGTATCTCTCTGACCCACACAAAAGTCTTCCCAAACTGGTTAAGTGTTCACCATGGGTAAAGACTATGATATCTTGGAGGTCTACAGAACAGAACCTAGTCGCTATATCTTCGAACAATGTAGAGATTATTGCTCTTCATGAAGTAGTTGATGAATGTATATGGATTGGATTCACAATTACTCATGTTTGAACAATTGTGGTTTGAAGTCTACCACAGATGAGCCTACGAGCATATAAGATAATGCTGCTTGTTTTGAACAAATGAAGCAAGGCTACATCAAAAGCGACAACACCAAGGATAATCAGCAACAACAGACTCTCCTCAAGATCAAAGTGAACTAGGTTTGATCTAAGGACAGTGCGGCAGACTTGCTCACTAAGTCATTGCCTAAATTCCACTTTTGAGAAACATGTTGGTAGCATCGTTTGCGGAAGTTATCCGAACTCTCATGACCGTTGTCATCAAGGGGAGATGTCTACATGTAAGGTCTCGAAACGTGATGGGTGTGTTGTGCTCTTTTTCCCATTCGACCGAGGTTATTTTTGTCCTATTTGGTTTTTGTTATTCGGCAAGGTTTTTAATGAGGCAACGAGAGGAGCACCACGTTTGGGCGACACAAGAGGAAGTGTTCAAGTAAATCCAGAATATATGTCTGGCCCAAACTCTAGGTTACTTGACCTAGGGTTTAGAATTAGAGATATTCATAGATATCCGATTAACTGTATGATTATCTTTCCTTGTACAACTCTGATTCTATGTCTTGTAATCCTCTATATAAAGATGTCCCTATTATCAATGAAAACACGACTCAATTCTCACCCAATTTTGGTTTTCCTTAAACAAAAAAAAAACTTTTCTATGTATTTCAATGGACAATTTTCTACTTCTTTTTTTGTTTATTTTAAGATAGATTTTTTTTTAACGTATGTATTTAATTGTAAAATATTATTATAATTAATAATTAACTTTCCTAATCTCCTATTTAAATCATTTTTGAGAATTCTCATGTAGAATTTCATATTTTTGTCATGTCAGTGTATCTTATTATACTCCAAATTACTACAATCATTATACAATTAAGTTTATCAAATACTTTTTTTGAAATATTATAGGTAACTGATCATGTAAACATTTCATGAAAATTCATTAACGATTTCCATGTTACTTTTTAAATTTCCATAATTTTTTTTCGAAAATTTACTTAGATCGAAATTTCCTCGATATTTCTATCAAAATTTTTATTTTTTGGACTATCGATATTTCCTGGATATTCGATATTTTAGTCCTTGGATGGGATACATTAATTTGAAGCAGAGATCTAGGTATGCATCCATTAAAAATCAAGTAAATAGTTAAAGAAAATCCAATTAAACTAATTACTGGATAAAGAGTGATTCAATGAGCTAAAGTCCCTGTTACATTAGTTGGGCTCAGGCCGACCCCTTCAATTCTTCAATACTTGAAGATTGAGATAGTAGTAGGAACCTTTAATGCAATAAATCAGTTAAATTCCCCTTAGTTTCATTCTATGACGAAAGATCAGGCTATACATTATGTTACCTGACTTACCTCAGTAATGTAAGATCAATAATTTATCAACATCCTTATGACTTAATCATGAACAAAAAGAAGAAGAAGCATAAAGCATGAGCAGGAAACTTCAAGAGTATTAATCTTCAGTAAGAAACAGATAGACTAACCAAGTAAGAGTGAAAAACATTACCGATAATTTCTGGAATCCCAGCCAGATAAATTGGTGGTTCTCTTTAAACTGGACTTCCAGCTCTCCAACTCTTCTTTGTCGACATTGGAACCGCTTTCATGCTTTGCAAAAGCTTGTGCAAAACTTTCCTTAAGGTTGTGAACATGGGAGGGGTCTACTTCATAGAATATGGGCACCACAATCTGGCTCCGCCTATCCATGCACTCCAGGATGTGGACCAGTTCTTTTAAGCACCATGTAGAAGATGCATAGTCTTTAGAGAAAACTACAATCGAAAGCCTCGAGTCTTGAATGGCTTTGAATAGCTCGGAAAGGTCGTCGCCTTTTCTAAGCTCTTCCGAATCCATGAAGGTGTCGAGTGCTTTCTGTTTCAGAGCTTCGTAAAGATGGCAGAGGAAACACCTACGTGTGTCTTCGCCTCTGAAATTGATGAAAACATCGTATTTGAAACTGCCTCCGTATGATGAAGAAGCACCAGCCATTAATTAACGAGCACAAGGGAGATTGAAGCTCTGATCAATAATAGACTAGGAATGAAGATATACTCAATTTTCTGATTGGGGCTAGGAATTTAAAGTGTGGATGAATTTCTAGCTTGCAGTTGATGGGGATGAAGTTGCTGAGAAAGAACTCAAAACACGGTTTCCACGGGATATTAGAGTATAGTGCAACGATGAGGTATTAGAAGCTCATCACCGATGAGGTAAGAAATTAAATACTCGATTTTGTGATTGCTGGCTAGAATGAAATTGGGCCATTAGGGATATGAAGTCGCTGAAGACCTGAAGTCAAGGCATGAACACCACGAAATCCAAATGGTTACTTGATCCTTGTTGGTAGGATAAGGATGGGAAATTAATTGGACAAAACAAAAAAGGACGGGGACTAGTGATTTTTCGGAGAAATTTCTTTGGCCCGACCCAAATTACAGATTAGCAACAGATTGCAGTCACTACAGATGTAGTAGGAACCTTTTATATATAGGAATTTCTTGCAGTTGTTGGGGGATATGAAGTTGCTGAGAAAGCAGTCAAAGAACTCAAAACACGGTTTCCACGGAAAATGGGCGATAGTGATGAGATCTTACCTTTATTTCTACTTATGAAAAGGACGGACAATTTTTTATATATGTGATTTGGATGGATTACTGCGGGCACTTGCAAGGAAAGTATAGGAAAGTTTCAACTTAGTCCTGACTTTTAATCGAATCATTTATGAACCTCAGAACACGATTCTTTTTGTTGGGTATAATCGAATTCAAGTTTTGGTTGAATTTGCAGAATTGGAGTTTGGGATTTTGAAGAACTGCAATTTTGGGGGTTTTTGAGGCCGCTGCGAGTTCATTGTTGGCAGTGGCGATAATGAAGCTCTTTGATTAGTTTTCGATCACAGATAAACCGTATAACATGATTCTGATTGTTGGTTGTGTTTGAATTCAAAATTGGAGAACTCAGATGATCTCTGTATGCAATAGTTGATGAAGTAGGACTGTGCTATTGCTGTGGTTTGTGTTGCTTTTGATCTTATTTCTAAAGCCTGAATGATGAAGATTTCAGAGTTGGACTCCAGAATTGAGACGTCGAGTCTTCTGGTTGTATGGTCATCGACGCTAGAATTTAGTGGAAAATGTATTTTAATTGAGATATTGGAAATATGATAGTAGGAAAAGGAAAATGAAAGTTTGGGTCTCCAGAGTAATTCTGGCAGTTTGGACCGGTGATATTTCTAGTGACATCGGATCAAATTAGTTCGGAATAGATGCTGTTAATTTGTTTTAGTACTCATATTGGTCAGTAGATTTAAATTTTGGGTCGATACTGTACAAAGGAATTGGATAAAGAGGAGTCGGGTGGCCTTAGCAATTATTAGGGTCTGCATCGAATATATTTGCGATTATTTGTATGACATGAGGATTGAATGATTATTGGCAGTCTTAGAAGCAGAATGATATGGATTTCAGAATGCAAGTCACTGGGTTATTAACTTTGAGCAGAGTAGGATTTAAAGAATCGATGAATTGTTTAATATTGCTTGACTTAATTCTCGGATATTATCGCTTTATAAAAAAGCATGTAGTCGATGAGTTACTTTATCGAAATGCTATTGCTTTCTTTAAAAGCATGTGCTGAATATCATATTACGAGCATTGATATTCAGGATTGTCATACTTAATGCATAGAGAGGCATTGTGATTATGCCTTTGAAACTTGAAAGTGGTGCATGTGGAAGGATGTGATGGATGTTGATATCCAAATGGGATGAAAGTACTGAATTCTTTTGTGCAGTTGAGTTTACGTCATGGGGCATTCGATCAACATCTATCTTCAGCTTGGGTTACGGAACTATGATTCCAAGGTATGTCCAAGTTTCAGGTTTGAAGACCATGAGTAAACAAGATGACTAACAAAAGGGGAATGTGTATTGAATTGTAACGGGTGTTAGATCATATATGTGAAACATCTAGAGCCACCCCCGGTTGGTAAAATTCACGGTATGAGACATGTAGGCTCTGTTGTTTTGATATATGGACTAACTGGTGGAGTTCATTCGGCATACATGCATCAATTGTTATCGTTGATAAAGTATTGGTCGATAACTTGTTTCTGTAACATAATTAAGATTAACCTAAAGAGGTTTGGCCATACTGAGCGAAAACTCACCCCTATAGATTTTTACTTTGTTCAGGAAGTTCGACACTTTTCTCGAGACAAGTAAGCAAGACGTTATTTCTGTTTACGAGACTCGAAAAAGATTACAGAAGGCAAGAGCGAGTTAGATTTGAGAGCGAGATGTAATTTCTCTTTATTTGAGTTTTGTTATTTCAAATGTTTTATTTTCGACGGTTTCTGAAATTATATTGGGTATTGTTTTAAATTTTAATTTATATTTCTACGCTGACACTTTAATTCGGTGTTAGGTACCTATTCTCACCTAGACCAAGTTCGGGGCATCACAAAATATGACGAAAACTAATAGAGGAAAATTTAATCACAAGAGTTTTAATGTCCTGAATCAACATCTTGATAGGCTTGGTTGTTACATAACGTTTTTATTATTGTTGTTATTATTTTCAACGATACGAATCTAACATTTGACATAACCTAATCCTAACCTAATTTCCCACCTTCTACTGGGCTACGCTATTGGTACATAACATAACCTTCTTATTTAAAAGATACGTAATAAAGATGCATGAGTCTATAGTTTGTGATACCTGTTGACCCTAAACCCAAACAACATGAAGATGCACGAGTAAAAATTTTATTTTTCAAAATAAGTGTGACGAGAATTGTAGCATGAACTGAGATTGACTAATATTGAGAACTAAAAATGTATCACTAAACCAAATAAGTAAGATAGAGTATTTATTGCAAAACAAATAGATCATTAATTCTTAACTTTTTACACTTTGAACGAACTGACACAACCAATTCGGTTTTCGATTTTAATACAATCAGAAACATGAACTATCTAAAGAATAAATAATTAACATCATGAACCACATGAAGAATTCTTTTTCTGGCTTATAAAAACTAGAACATGTAAACAATCATCTAGCAGATGCAAGACACAATCCACTATTAATTAAGTAATTAAACGTGTCAAGAACTAACGTGCAATTAAAAAACAGCAGTGCCATAAACACCAAAGCAAGGAAGGATAACATAATTAATGACCGCATGAATTCTTGTTAATCTTTGCCCCAATGTCATTCTTCTTCTTCTTCTTCTTGGTGCATGCAAGTGCCTCTCTTTCTCTACGAGCTGACATGGTTTAAAATGCAAAGCAATTGCGGATGCAGTTTGTGTTATGAGTGTAAATGGCACTAAACTCGTTATTTATAGTGCATGGTTTAGTTTGATTATGATAGTGTTTGGCTCCAAAATCAGTTGGCTTGCAAATTGTTTCTTTGAGCGTGTGCGCAGGCGTGCCAGCACCGTGGGGTGCAGTCGTCGGGGTGTCCCTTGACCTGATTTCTCCGAATCAAGCACTGTGGACTAGAGGTGGCAAACGGGCCGACCCGGCCCATTTTAAGCGGGCTTAGTCGTGCTTCGTGCCGTGCTTGGGCCGGCCCATTTATTATCGTACCGGGCTCGTGCCGGCCCATTTACTTAAACATTAAGCCCGGCCCGGCCCATGGCCCGAGCCCATATCTTATCGGGCCGTGCTCGTGCCTACCCACTATAAAGCACGATTTTAAAATCTTAATTTTCAATTAATTTTATTTAACTATTTAGAAAATTAAAATCAATTAAGTTCTACAACGTTTTTATTAATCTTAGATTTTTAAGATTAGATTTCTAATAATTTTTTATATTTCACTATAAGAAAGAAAGAAGAAAAAAAAACTCAAAATATATTGTTTTTAGTATATTATTGTGAAATTAATCTTTATTAATATAATGAAGATTTAGTATTTATTATTCTTTTCTTCATTCTATAGTTGTATTATTATGAGATTAGTCTTTATTAATAAATATTAGAAAAAATACTTATGTCAAAACAAGGATATAATGTTTTGTTTCATTATTTTGACAATATAAAAGAAAGTATTGGTGGAATTGTTATGAGATTTTAAATAAAAATGTCTCATATTCAAATCTCATCATTATAGTTTTTAAATATTTTTTTTTTTAAATGAAATTTTGTGTTTGTAACGAGCCGGCCCACAATATGTCGTGCTCGGGCCGTGCTGGGCCCATTACGGGCTCGGGCCGGGCCAATGGGCCAATATTCTTAGGCCCAGCCCGACCCGTTATTCTAACGTGCTCGGGTCGTGCCGGGCCACTAACGGGCTTGGGCCGTGCCGGGCCTGTGCCGTGCTCGTGCTTTGTGGCCCGTTTGCCACCTCTACTGTGGACGGGGAGAGCACCAACCTCGTCACAAGACTCTTTTCCTTGCCTTTCGGAAAAGGACTTCTTTGTCTACTCTTTTCCTTGCCTTAGTTGTGGTTTCTTCGCGTTCACCGTATCGATACTTAGTGTTGTAGACTAAGCAGAGCAATCACTGGAAAGTTGTGAAGAAGCACAGGGTTTGCTAAAGCGTGACTTTAGCTTCACTGGGTTGCGAGGGCGTTACCCTTGCTTCGCTGGTAGTATCGGTGGCAGTAACACTAACAGTCGGCTCCTGAGGAGACTAGGACTAGAAGTACGGTCGCCGGATTTCAACGAGGTTGAAGGTTTGCTCCAGGGAGGCTTGATAATCTGTGCGATTAGTTGAGTTGAGAGTTGTGTCTTGTTGTATAGCTTTAGCCTCTATATATAGGCTGCAGATTCACCTTCCAAATAGGAATGAAATACTATATTTTAGGCCACAGTTATTGGCCTTGAATCAAATCAAAACTCTTAATAGTTTTGATAATTATCGTAGGCGATAATTAATAATTATCTTCTGTCGCTGCTAAAATATAGGCAAAGATTAATTGCCTCTTGGAGTTCTGGACGTAATCTTCCTCTTAGACGTGGTAGGATATGCTCGTATATATGTTCATATATATTGCAACTTCGCGACGTATCTTCGCGAGGACTCACAATTAAGGTTGATAGCTTCCTTAATTGATCCATCTGCCATGCAATATGTATTTGAATATGTTAGCCACGTATTGGCTTTTTTCATGCAATAAAGGAATTCACTTTAATTGGCTCCCTGCCATGCAATGAACAATTTATAAATTCCTTGTTACTTGCAATCATGCTTCCATATGCTTTGCGTCCACTGTGGGTTTGGAATATATGGCCCACCATGGTACTCCTTGCTTGATTGTCACCATGCATATATCATCAAGCATGATTGCATGATAGTATATATTGTACGTGCACACCATTAATTGCATGGGCAGTCATAATAATTATTGGTGATAAAGGCTAGTGAAGGATAATTGTATCCTTCCTTGATTGAACAACCCAATTTGCGAACGCGACCGTAATAGAGATATATGCGGGGCTTTGATAATTACCTTGCATGGCTCGCGTAATCTCCGTCATATATACAGTCTGCATATTTTATCTTCCCATTTCGCACAGTCTTGAAAATCAAGCAAATCACCATTAATTATCAAATATATTGACAATTAAATAATAAATCAATGAATATCCAGATTCGCCTCAAGATTGCTTGATCTCCAAGTAGGCTTTATTTAGCCTCTAAATAATATATTTCGAACTTATCGAAAATATATCGCTTGAGCCACGGATATTGGCCCGGCTTTCTTCGAGTGATCCCCTCGTGGGGAAAAATATTCATTTTGGGTTCAAACACATAGGAATCGTTTTCTGGAAAAGATGAGTAGTTTTAGTTTCAACCAAATTGAGATTTGCCAGAGAATAAACCATTCTAGTCCTGGATTGGATTAATTTCATATTGCATGCAACATCGTTGGCTGGTAAATACTTTGGAGTGATTATCAATTTCATACCTTGGCCATTGACACGGTTAGATATGAAAATATTAACGGAGTGTAACTTAAAGTATGAAATTGAAGATCATGGTATAACTCATTTAAGCTTCACCTTCTTTTGCAAGAACTATATGCAAAGTGACAATAAAATATATCTGACATGATACTTCCTATTCATTGAAGAGTGCTCCAACATGGAAGACTTGCTTACATCTACCATGCCAATCAGAATGAGAATTTAAATTTCCTGAACCTTCCACCGGTACCTGTTTCAATCTTTGCATTTCATACTAGTGCGTGGTGCCTAAAGCAATACGACTCCTCACTTCCTCAGCTTTGGAGAAGGTGTTCGCTAACAAATATCCCATCTGATATAATTGAAATATACGACATGTAAGAACGTCACAAATAATGTATTTCTCTTGTTCATAGAAACCTTGGTACAACAAAGCTCGACAAATTGATGTTGATTCCTGCATAAGAGGCTGAATCTGAACTTCCGACACCAATTGTTTATCTCAACCTAGTGTTCCATCTGATATATGCTTCTGTCCTGTTTGTTCACTCAGATACTAAATTGCTCAGAGCGTCACCATCTTCTTTTGGATTTCCAAAAAAAAAAAAAAAATTTGACGATCAACAAAAAGAATGGAATAATTGAAAAATTTTGAGTCATTATTTGGTTGAATTAATATGCTATTAGTTCCTCATACATACAGATATGTCATATTACGTTTCTTTGGAGCAATCAGTGAGTGAAAGTGTAGCAAAGGATGCTGGCTTAATATATGACCACCCGAAAATGTTCTGATATAACTTTGTATTTTGATTGACTGCATGAGATGCCTGATATATACTCAAGGAGATCTAGATTTTGCAATTATTCTGTTGAAACTTGGTCTTTGCCGCAGTTTTATTATTTACTTTTCATACAGTGACCTATAGTCTCGATATGCACTATTTGATGTTATAAGAAAAACAGAGAGCTAGAAATGCAGTCAGGCAACTTTCATATAAGCAAGACGGATGCATGAATTAAGAATTCTGTCTTTAACATTTCAATGAGGTTATTGGCTTTGTCAGTTATTGCTTCTGGTTAACTTGTCATATTCATGAGCATGGTATATAGTGTTTGGTTCTTCTATGCAATTAGTATTTACTAACGCTAAAACAAATGCAGGAAATAAGAGAGATAGCAATAGAAGATGCAAGGAAGGGAATACAAGTATGTCATGAAACTATGAAAGGATGTCGATCCTTGAGGCTTGACATGAAAGGAACACAAATGAATCACCAAAATTAAATAATCTGGTATGTTTACCAGAACAAAAGACCTAATGAGTTACTATAAAAAAAAACTTGAAAATAATACCAGAGTCAACCGATCGAGCTAAGAAATTTATCAGTTATAGAGAGACGGAGAGACCTAGAGCAAGTACCAAAGTTACTGGACCTACAAAAATTAATTACCAGGAGAACACACTGCAGCATTTCATTAAATATGACGCATTTCATACAGAAGCGGTCAAAAAAATGAGAAACAAATTTAATCAACAAACCATGTTTGCCAAAAATGTTTCCAAAAAAAGAGGAGAGAGAGAGAAAAAAAAAAGAAAAAAGAAGCAAAGACAATGAATAATCAAATGGAGTATATATGAAACGTTGTAATGTTGATGGATACCTAGAGAGACAATGTGAGGAGTTCCCCTTCCCCTGAGACATCCATCCTGTGGCTCCAGCGACACCCTCTGCTTCTCTTTCTCTCTGCCTTTGTCGCTTTCTCAAGAATATTGTGCACCCAAGCAGCAGCATATGGGCCCACCTGAGCACTCCTCCCCCTCTTCCTCCACCTCCACCCATCTTCTCTTTCCCTCACAACTAGAATCATGCTCATAGAACACCCTCCAATAAGGGTGCTGTTAAAAAAAAGAAAAAAAAAGAAATACAAGCCATGATATTTCAGCGGGAGTAGCTTCAGCTTCCAGATAACCATCAAATTCAAATGATAACAAACAAAAGTCAAAGTAAAGGCATTTACAAAAGTTTGAACACGGTAGACACACTACAAAAAAAAATTCAAATTGCCACGGCAAGGTGCCGTCGCGGAAAGTGAAATTGCCGTCGCGAAAGATCAATGGCGACGGCCAGGCGACGGCAATTGCGCCGATGTCGTTGGGGGCGTCGCCATTGGTATTTGCGACGGCAAATGCACCGTCGCAAGCTTATTAGCGACGGCAAGGGGTTGCCGTCAGGGACGGAGCTACTCAAGGGCCTGGAGGGGCCATGGCACCCCCCAACTTTTTGGCTGCATATGTAAATGTTGTTTGTAATCTAGTTGACTTGAGTTTTTACACACACAATTACTAATGTTGGCACCCCCAGTCCCCCACGTGAGTTCATCCATCTTACATTGGCCCCCCTCATCTATAATCTCTGGCTCCGTCCCTGGTTGCCGTCGCAAGAATTTTGCGACTGAAAAATGCCGTGGCAAATATCTATGGCGACGCCACTGACCGCTACCAAAACTTTGCGACGGTAAAATTGCCGTCGCAAAATTTTATTTATGAATAAAAAAAAAATCTGGCATGCAAATATGCATTGCCAGATTTTTTTTTTTTTTGGATAAAAGCTGTACAAAAAGGAATTAAACATATTGAAAAGGGAATGTTATATTTTGATTTTTCTCGCAAATGTTACAAAAACAATGAAGCTCTTATACAAGAGTTTACAAGATAATACAAGGTACTTTTCTTCCTCTACTTCAAGAAAAGCTTTGCAAGGGTCTTCCTCCATCTTCCTCAAGATATGCGTCCATTTTCTATCTACATAGATAAGTGAAAAGTATTCAGATAAAGAAACATAAATCAAGTGAAGAGAGGGAGGATG
>BDJD01006561.1:56929-83219 GCA_002564525.1 Rosa multiflora
AACAAAGGAGTTCACCTTAATTGACCCTCTGCCATGCAATGAACAATTATATATATATATATATATATATATATATATATATTCCTTGTTACTTGCAATCATGCTTCCATATGCTTTGCATCCACTATGGCTTTGGAATATTGGTAGTGTATGGGCTGATGGCCCACCATGGTACCCCTTGCTTGATTGTCACCATGCATATATCATCAAGCATGATTGCATGATAGTACGTATATACTGTACGTGCACACCATTAATTGCATGGGCAGCCATAATAATTATTGGTGATAAAGGCTAGTGAAGGATAATTGTATCCTTCCTTGATTGAACAACCCAATTTGCTCGCGTTCGCGACCGTGATAGAGATATATGAGGGGCTTTGATAATTACCTTGCATGGCTCGCGTAATCTCGGCCATATATACAGCCTGCATATTTTATCTTCTCATTTCGCACAGTCTTGACAATCAAGCAAATCACCATTAATTATCAAATATATTGACAATTAAATCATAAATCAATGAATCTCCAGATTCGCCTCAAGATTGCTTGATCTCCAAGTAGGCTTTATTTAGCCTCTAAATAATATATTTCGAACTTATCGAAAATATATCGCTTGAGCCACGGATATTGGCCCGGCTTTCTTCGAGTGATCCCCTCGTGGGGAAAAATATTCATTTTGGGTTCAAACACATAGGAATCGTTTTCTGGAAAAGATGAGTAGTTTTAGTTTCAACCAAATTGAGATTTGCCAGAGAATAAACCATTCTAGTCCTGGATTGGATTAATTTCATATTGCATGCAACATCGTTGGCTGGTAAATACTTTGGAGTGATTATCAATTTCATACCTTGGCCATTGACACGGTTAGATATGAAAATATTAACGGAGTGTAACTTAAAGTATGAAATTGAAGATCATGGTATAACTCATTTAAGCTTCACCTTCTTTTGCAAGAACTATATGCAAAGTGACAATAAAATATATCTGACATGATACTTCCTATTCATTGAAGAGTGCTCCAACATGGAAGACTTGCTTACATCTACCATGCCAATCAGAATGAGAATTTAAATTTCCTGAACCTTCCACCGGTACCTGTTTCAATCTTTGCATTTCATACTAGTGCGTGGTGCCTAAAGCAATACGACTCCTCACTTCCTCAGCTTTGGAGAAGGTGTTCGCTAACAAATATCCCATCTGATATAATTGAAATATACGACATGTAAGAACGTCACAAATAATGTATTTCTCTTGTTCATAGAAACCTTGGTACAACAAAGCTCGACAAATTGATGTTGATTCCTGCATAAGAGGCTGAATCTGAACTTCCGACACCAATTGTTTATCTCAACCTAGTGTTCCATCTGATATATGCTTCTGTCCTGTTTGTTCACTCAGATACTAAATTGCTCAGAGCGTCACCATCTTCTTTTGGATTTCCAAAAAAAAAAAAAAAATTTGACGATCAACAAAAAGAATGGAATAATTGAAAAATTTTGAGTCATTATTTGGTTGAATTAATATGCTATTAGTTCCTCATACATACAGATATGTCATATTACGTTTCTTTGGAGCAATCAGTGAGTGAAAGTGTAGCAAAGGATGCTGGCTTAATATATGACCACCCGAAAATGTTCTGATATAACTTTGTATTTTGATTGACTGCATGAGATGCCTGATATATACTCAAGGAGATCTAGATTTTGCAATTATTCTGTTGAAACTTGGTCTTTGCCGCAGTTTTATTATTTACTTTTCATACAGTGACCTATAGTCTCGATATGCACTATTTGATGTTATAAGAAAAACAGAGAGCTAGAAATGCAGTCAGGCAACTTTCATATAAGCAAGACGGATGCATGAATTAAGAATTCTGTCTTTAACATTTCAATGAGGTTATTGGCTTTGTCAGTTATTGCTTCTGGTTAACTTGTCATATTCATGAGCATGGTATATAGTGTTTGGTTCTTCTATGCAATTAGTATTTACTAACGCTAAAACAAATGCAGGAAATAAGAGAGATAGCAATAGAAGATGCAAGGAAGGGAATACAAGTATGTCATGAAACTATGAAAGGATGTCGATCCTTGAGGCTTGACATGAAAGGAACACAAATGAATCACCAAAATTAAATAATCTGGTATGTTTACCAGAACAAAAGACCTAATGAGTTACTATAAAAAAAAACTTGAAAATAATACCAGAGTCAACCGATCGAGCTAAGAAATTTATCAGTTATAGAGAGACGGAGAGACCTAGAGCAAGTACCAAAGTTACTGGACCTACAAAAATTAATTACCAGGAGAACACACTGCAGCATTTCATTAAATATGACGCATTTCATACAGAAGCGGTCAAAAAAATGAGAAACAAATTTAATCAACAAACCATGTTTGCCAAAAATGTTTCCAAAAAAAGAGGAGAGAGAGAGAAAAAAAAAAGAAAAAAGAAGCAAAGACAATGAATAATCAAATGGAGTATATATGAAACGTTGTAATGTTGATGGATACCTAGAGAGACAATGTGAGGAGTTCCCCTTCCCCTGAGACATCCATCCTGTGGCTCCAGCGACACCCTCTGCTTCTCTTTCTCTCTGCCTTTGTCGCTTTCTCAAGAATATTGTGCACCCAAGCAGCAGCATATGGGCCCACCTGAGCACTCCTCCCCCTCTTCCTCCACCTCCACCCATCTTCTCTTTCCCTCACAACTAGAATCATGCTCATAGAACACCCTCCAATAAGGGTGCTGTTAAAAAAAAGAAAAAAAAAGAAATACAAGCCATGATATTTCAGCGGGAGTAGCTTCAGCTTCCAGATAACCATCAAATTCAAATGATAACAAACAAAAGTCAAAGTAAAGGCATTTACAAAAGTTTGAACACGGTAGACACACTACAAAAAAAAATTCAAATTGCCACGGCAAGGTGCCGTCGCGGAAAGTGAAATTGCCGTCGCGAAAGATCAATGGCGACGGCCAGGCGACGGCAATTGCGCCGATGTCGTTGGGGGCGTCGCCATTGGTATTTGCGACGGCAAATGCACCGTCGCAAGCTTATTAGCGACGGCAAGGGGTTGCCGTCAGGGACGGAGCTACTCAAGGGCCTGGAGGGGCCATGGCACCCCCCAACTTTTTGGCTGCATATGTAAATGTTGTTTGTAATCTAGTTGACTTGAGTTTTTACACACACAATTACTAATGTTGGCACCCCCAGTCCCCCACGTGAGTTCATCCATCTTACATTGGCCCCCCTCATCTATAATCTCTGGCTCCGTCCCTGGTTGCCGTCGCAAGAATTTTGCGACTGAAAAATGCCGTGGCAAATATCTATGGCGACGCCACTGACCGCTACCAAAACTTAGCGACGGTAAAATTGCCGTCGCAAAATTTTATTTATGAATAAAATAAAAATCTGGCATGCAAATATGCATTGCCAGATTTTTTTTTTTTTTGGATAAAAGCTGTACAAAAAGGAATTAAACATATTGAAAAGGGTATGTTATATTTTAATTTTTCTCGCAAATGTTACAAAAACAATGAAGCTCTTATACAAGAGTTTACAAGATAATACAAGGTACTTTTCTTCCTCTACTTCAAGAAAAGCTTTGCAAGGGTCTTCCTCCATCTTCCTCAAGATATGCGTCCATTTTCTATCTACATAGATAAGTGAAAAGTATTCAGATAAAGAAACATAAATCAAGTGAAGAGAGGGAGGATGCGCATGAGACTTGGGACTACACTTACTGATACTAAAGTTTAGACAAATTGATATTGATATCCTCTGATTAATTACTTTATGAAAGCATAGATCCTAGTGTGGAGAAGTGTACATTTGAATGAAATTTAGAGTGAAATTTGGAGAAGTGTACATTTGAGTGATTAATTACTTCATTAAAGCATAGATCCTAGGTTGGCAAATTTACTGTCAACCAAATCAAACAATATCGGTGTGCACACTACACACCAATCCACATAAAAAAAAAAACTAAAGTGAAATTTAAACTACACACGAGTTTTTCATACCTGCAAATCTCCAAAAAATGTTGCTGAAAGCTCTGCCTCTCATCCTCCTTTCCCAACTGTGCACTTCAGAACTTATGCTCCAACTTCTCCTTTTCGCTCCAACTTCTCCTTTTCCTTGTAGTTCTGGACATACCTGCATAAATTCAAGATTCAATGAACATAGAGTTGCAAATTTAGAACTTGATAAACAATGAACAAGAATTGATAAACAATGAACAAGAATTGATAAACAATGAACAAGAATTACACACATAAGAAATAAGATACAAAACAAAAAAACCTTTACTTAGTTTCGTAGCTTTCAGTCATTTCATTATAGTTTCAATTCATATATACTCTATGAAAGCATTTAGTTCCTACTGTACGTCTTACGGTATTGATATGCCCTATTTTACTTCTAAGCTTCATTGTCCTGTGCCCAGGAAGGATCCAAAAGATAAACCCTTAGAGGAATAGGCCACATATATAATCAACTCATCACAAACAACTGAGATCAAAAGATTGTGAATTATCAATAACTATCGTTGTTATTCACCAATTGATGTCACACACACAAAATAAAAATCAAAAGCTTACACCTTTTTCATTCCAACCTCCTCAAACCTGAATTCAAAACACATACCTTAATATCAAAACCATCAAACCAGTCTCACAAAAGCAAAGGATAGTCTTTCCCATTAAATTGTTTAAAAAAAGATTTCGGGAACATTTCAGAGCTCAGATTTTATGACTACCAACTAAAGCTGGGATATATCTGTTTACAATGATCCTATTGTCCTAGATATAATCTCAAGCAAAGCAAATCAAATAGATAGAATAGCAAAGTAGCACAGAACCGTTACAACAAAAACCAACAAAGTTTTAAATGACGACCAATTAGAGCCAAAACAAGAGTCCCTGTTACATAATCGAATGGAATCATGGCTGAGCATTCTGTCTTTAAGCCTTTTTGAAACTGCAGCTAATGTTGACAAATGATAATTTAATGGAAGCAAATCAGGTAAATTAGCAGAGCTTGATAAGTGACTTTGCTATCTATTACAACATGATCATTACCGTTACAACCTTACAATTACTTATTGTTGCAGACTAACTTGCTCTTTATATTCCTATTTTACTGAGCCTACCTTATATATATGCTTGAGAAATCCAAAAGCATAAATTAAAAACTCAAAAGGTTAGTATGAAAGTCCAAGATTTGTTGCATATGAAGGTCCACAACTCCAGATGCATATTAAATTCTGCAATCTAAAGATTTTAAACTCGTTTCTTCTTAAAAGAAACAAAATTGCCAACCTTATAACCTGTGTACATCCACATTTCAGAGCTTGATAAGTGATATATTTTTCCTCAAATTGCTAGAAATTAATGAAAGCTTTATCAACTCATTTTTCCAAACAGGCTACAAAAAAGCTACATAGACAGTAAACATTTAAATATGAGATATTTTTCTGAAGATACTTCAGACTAGAATGGAAAATAAAATACTGAACAACATACTTGTAGAGCTTCCATAGCTGTCAAAGCACACTTTGGATCCACAAACTCCACAGAGCATAAAACCATTGCCTTATCTCCACTCTGCTACCCAAACACAGGGAAACTATGATCAGAAGCAATTCAGAAGCAAGACACAAATGGCAACAAAAAACCATTTTCCCCAAGCAAAAAGATTTGCTAGTTGACACGGACAAAACCATAGCCTTATCTCAACTCTGCATCACTAAAAGGCAATGACAAGTGCAGTTGCTTTCCTCTATAAGTGATTGGTGGACTCTCAGTGTTAAACCTGTATGATGTCTATCAAAATCACTTGATAGAACTAGGCAAATGAGTGCACATACGTGTCTAGGCTCCTTGTGAACTACTTTGATTTCATAAAAACCCTGTGCATTATACAGAAACGATTTCATGGAGTAATTCCATTAAAGAAAAAAAAATGCTGAGGCACTTCTAAATAGTAGTTAAGATATTGAAGACCTTAAATTGTAGATATTAAAAGCAGCAGGCTTCTACCTGTGTTCATATTGTAAAACAGGTTCAGCATCCTCATCAACCCTGCTTGTGCCCATAACATTATCAAAAACCAATTACCTGAAATCATGTCATAAATCTCAGAGAAAACCATACCTACAAATTCGCAACCCTTGCCTCTAAGATACTCAAACTTCCCTGCAAAAGCAATATAAGAAAAAAATGAAACAAAAACCAACAAAGTTTTAAATGACGACCAATTAGAGCCAAAACAAGAGTCCCTGTTACATAATCGAATGGAATCATGGCTGAGCATTCTGTCTTTAAGCCTTTTTGAAACTGCAGCTAATGTTGACAAATGATAATTTAATGGAAGCAAATCAGGTAAATTAGCAGAGCTTGATAAGTGACTTTGCTATCTATTACAACATGATCATTACCGTTACAACCTTACAATTACTTATTGTTGCAGACTAACTTGCTCTTTATATTCCTATTTTACTGAGCCTACCTTATATATATGCTTGAGAAATCCAAAAGCATAAATTAAAAACTCAAAAGGTTAGTATGAAAGTCCAAGATTTGTTGCATATGAAGGTCCACAACTCCAGATGCATATTAAATTCTGCAATCTAAAGATTTTAAACTCGTTTCTTCTTAAAAGAAACAAAATTGCCAACCTTATAACCTGTGTACATCCACATTTCAGAGCTTGATAAGTGATATATTTTTCCTCAAATTGCTAGAAATTAATGAAAGCTTTATCAACTCATTTTTCCAAACAGGCTACAAAAAAGCTACATAGACAGTAAACATTTAAATATGAGATATTTTTCTGAAGATACTTCAGACTAGAATGGAAAATAAAATACTGAACAACATACTTGTAGAGCTTCCATAGCTGTCAAAGCACACTTTGGATCCACAAACTCCACAGAGCATAAAACCATTGCCTTATCTCCACTCTGCTACCCAAACACAGGGAAACTATGATCAGAAGCAATTCAGAAGCAAGACACAAATGGCAACAAAAAACCATTTTCCCCAAGCAAAAAGATTTGCTAGTTGACACGGACAAAACCATAGCCTTATCTCAACTCTGCATCACTAAAAGGCAATGACAAGTGCAGTTGCTTTCCTCTATAAGTGATTGGTGGACTCTCAGTGTTAAACCTGTATGATGTCTATCAAAATCACTTGATAGAACTAGGCAAATGAGTGCACATACGTGTCTAGGCTCCTTGTGAACTACTTTGATTTCATAAAAACCCTGTGCATTATACAGAAACGATTTCATGGAGTAATTCCATTAAAGAAAAAAAAATGCTGAGGCACTTCTAAATAGTAGTTAAGATATTGAAGACCTTAAATTGTAGATATTAAAAGCAGCAGGCTTCTACCTGTGTTCATATTGTAAAACAGGTTCAGCATCCTCATCAACCCTGCTTGTGCCCATAACATTATCAAAAACCAATTACCTGAAATCATGTCATAAATCTCAGAGAAAACCATACCTACAAATTCGCAACCCTTGCCTCTAAGATACTCAAACTTCCCTGCAAAAGCAATATAAGAAAAAAATGAATCAGAAAAGAAGTAAAGGTGGGAACGAAATCTCAAAAATAAGATGAAATCAAAACCCAGTTGACCCCGTATTCAGATGATGAGCAGAGAATTTCCCTTTGATCCGTCTATCTATTCGTACAAACCAAACAAACACACGCTATTTCTCTCTCTCTCTCTCTCTCTCTCTCTAGCTCTCAGTCGTTCTTCTTCTTGATCATCGACGTCTCTAGATTGTAAATAGCCTTGGATAAAGTGGACTCAAGCTCGTCTTGAGGAACGACTGGTTGGTAGATCTCCTGATAAACTCGATGGAGTTGACCTAAATCGGGTCATTTAGTCGTCGGTTGTATTCTGCTGAATTTGGTAGATCTAGAGAGGAAAATAGCTCAAGGAGGTGATGGAAAGAGGAGGAGACGAGGAGGAGATCTGGGTAATCATCGGGGTATCAGATCGAGATGGAGTTATGGGCTCAAAGAACTGAAGGAAGAAAGAGGGCGGAGCAAAGTTAATCAGGATAACGCGACGGCAAGTTTTTTGCAGTCGCCAATTGTTATTACCTTGCGACGGCAAATTCTTGCCGAAGTAAACCGTAGGAGTTGGCGACCACAAGTGGCGACGGAAATTAATACGGTTGCATAACTTTTACACAATTGCGACGGTCAAGTTTTGCCGTAGCAAAAAAGTAGGCTTTAGCGACGGCAATTGCACGCCGACGCAAATTGGTGAAGCCAATTGAATTCTTTTTTGTAGTGACATTATCTGTGTAAAGTTAGGAGGTGATATGGTAGCACATCAAAACATTCAAATTCAAGTCATGCTATCCAAATTGATACAGATTCTGCGGGCTTGACTCAAATTGATTGTAACAAACTCATCGCCATGCACAGCCGGCAATCTCGAGATAAGTTTATTCAAATTCAAAATCAAGACTCAATCTTATATCCAAGGCTCTCTATAAAAGCAAGCACAATGCCAGAGTTAACGACACAAAAAACACATCAAGAGAAAGGCGAAGCCCTGCTGCAAAGGAGAGAAGAAGAGTTCAACAACTTTCTTAGAAGGAGGAGCCGGCAAGCAGACGCTAAAAGGTTGAGGCCTCTCTGCCCTACCAGTGCTACTTCTTGTTTGTTTTTTTTTTTTTTGTAGTGTCTCTTTTACCTGTGTCACCAAAGAGCTGTGGAGATCCCTGAACGGTCTCAATCTCGTATATGATATGTGTATCAACGAGTGTATGACCAATCGGTGGAATGTCATGTCATCTGTTCTGAAAGTCAACAACAGTCCCTACAAAAGTCTCCTGCTTTTTGCCTTTTGTTAACCGTGATAAAAACATATGGTCTTACAAACAAGCTTAACAAAGAATTGACCAAGCAGGACAAACCACACAAATCTTCAAAATTGGTGTCTGGAGAGGAACACTCACCCTTGATGTTCTCTTGGAAGTACTCCTAGCAACCTGCAAGCAAGGAGGAAATAAATCAGAGACCTGAGACCAAACTGTGAGGTAGAAGGTTTCCCACTTCTCTATGAGAACTTTGGACTCACCTTGTCCACCAAATCCCAGCGATGAAATGGCTTTTGCTGTCAAAGTTCCTGCGCACTCACTGTCAAAATCCCTGCCTTCACTTGCACCTGTAGAATGTACATATATAAAGACTCTGTCAAAAGGAGAGTATAAAGAAGGGATTTACACAATTTTAGGATAAAAATTGCCCACTTATCCAAACACTCTAAGAGATCATTTCCCTATTACCCAATTAATTATTTTTTTATTCCTTTTTATTTATTTTTGAGACATTTTTTCCCTCTCCTTCTTTGTCACTTAGAGAGAGAAGTCATCGGAGACCTTGTCGGACTCCCGTGACTGGTGGCCGACCGGCGACTGCGGTGACCAGAATCCGAAGACCAGTGACCGGAATCCGGCGTTTGAAATTATTGCCCCCTAATAATACCCAATAACCATATTATTGCCCCCAAATAACAAATTTATTAGGAGTCAATAATTAGTGAAAAATGAAGATGTTTTTAATTTTGAAAGTTTTAATAGGTTTATCCAAATAAATAATCTTATTATTGCCCCCCAATAATCTTATTATTGCCCAATAAATAATTTATTGTCCCCCAATAATCTTATTATTATCTTCTAATAATCATTTTATTGCCCACTAATGATCTTATTATTGCCCAACCAAATCATAATAAACAAAACAATAACTTCTAGCAACATCCCATATTGAAATCGGCCAATTTTTTGGAGAAACAAACCACCGCAATCAAAGCCCAGATACAACATTTGCTTACCCCCTCTTCTTCCTTCAACGAGAGAGAGAGAGAGAGAGAGAGAGAGAGAGAGAGAGAGAGAGAGATACAGACACATACAATGACATTGAATTTTTTCTTGGTATGGGTTCTTTGCCTCTAAACATTGTAAGAGAACTCTCATAAATCTCCCCAAACTTCAAAATCGCCCTCGCCAATTCCCTACACGCTGCCATTCAACTGAGCAGTTGATTGCGGTTAATGTCGGCGGCTTCATGACCTTTGATGAAGAACTGAGCTCCGATCAGCTTCTTATTGCAATTCCGAGCTGTAAATTTAACTCCGGTCTCACAGACCCCTCTCCACCGCTTCGGAACAGGACCGAGATTGCTATCAGAAAAGCTCCGACGCTCCGGCCAAACTCCAGTATCGAAAACCTCGACGATGGCATCGTAGCAGTAGTCCGATTCCGACCATAGCCCCTTCTGGTTTCTTAGGCCCAGGAACTGCGGCGAGCGGGTGGTGTGGAGCTGGCGGCGGCCGTCTTCGAAGACGTGGAGAACGGCAGGGTGTTGGCTGAGGGAGGCAACTTGGTCAGAGGTGAGAGTTGCAGAGAAGCCATGGAAAACGGTGTCGTATACATGGAGGATTTGAGGTGGGTCGGCGAACTCCGAGGTGTACCAATGGTAATGGGATGCAGACATAGAGAGAGAGAGAGAGAGAGAGAGAGAGAGAGAGAGAGAAATCGGTGAGGGGGGAGGGGAGAGAAAATACATAGAAGAGAGAGTCTGAGAAGAGATGTAATTTATTAATTAAAATAGGGGCAAAACTATTAATGGATTTTAGATTGGGTAAATGGGGTTAAAAAACTCTTAGTGGAGTAAGTGAGCAATTTTTAAGCTGAAAATGGGTAAGTGGTCACGGCCCCTATAAAGAATGGCTACAAGAATGACTCATCATGTACAATTCCTCAGTCTAAACAAAAGGGAAGAAAAAGATGACATTCATGACAAAGTCAAAAGCTTTAAAATCTTTGAAGCCATAGTTGTCAGTATGTGTTGTGCTGCAACTCTGTTCTTTTTGAATGAAAACTAGATGACAAAGAACAAGCTATCTCCAGGTGCCTTACAGAACCACAAAATATATATATATATATATAAAAGCTGAGCAAGAAAGGTTGCTCGTTGCTGCAAGTTCAACACCAATGTCTACTACGTGGCCTCTTCTCAATCAAAAGAGAACAAAATCAGTATTGAAAGCATAATGCAAGGTTACTGTTCTACTGCATATTAGCACATCATGGTGGATATTCAAAACAAAAACAAAAAAAGGACAAGCGGTGGCATAAAGCAAGCAGACCAATCGGTGGTGTTCCAGACTTGCAGCAACAAAGTCATTTCCTCTCGGTCATATCTTTTGTTGACAAGTTTTGGTGGTGGAAAGTCATCAAGACATATGAAGACAAAATGCTATATATAATTAAGGCCTAATCTATAAACTATGGCATGCTGCAGCTTAGTTTTGAAAGGGGAATTAAATGGAAAAATGACAAGAACCTTTGTCCAAGTCATTGAAAAAGAAACATAAAGCAGTCAATGGAGTCGGTGGTGTAGTTAAATATGCTTAATTGAAGCGGCGCTGTGTTTCACCAATTTCAATTGGTGTGGAAGGTTTCAAAAGCATAGTTTCTTACCAGTTTCAGGCGCCACACAACATGCAATTCCGCTAGAGACCAAAAAGTGTACAGTACGAAAGCCTCGAATCTCCGAGAGCTGACGAAGGCAAACCATGAAGATTAGTTAAAATTGTTCCCAAATCAAAATAATTATCTGGAGGAGAGGAGCCTTACCCAATAGTCTTCGGCGAAGAGTGCGTGATCGAGGAGATAAATTCCCCTTTTGTATAAAGCCAGACATCAAGACTCCCTCTCCAAGTCGAACTGAAATCCACACCCATCTCCGATTTGATCAATATCAGCTCGAGTCAACCACACCAAGAAGGAGTTCAGCTTTATCAGTTTGGCTGGACTGCTAGAGTGAGAACAAAGCCTATCATGAGGCAGCTGGGCCTCATACATGGGTCAGAGCATAAATTGGGACTGAAGCTAGAGGCACAGAAAGGAAAGATGGTTGTCCAAATTAAGCCTATCTTGAGAGATCGGAGGGCGACACAAAGCCCATTTCAAATTCCAGGGCCCGTTATGAAGCTCGACACATTCGGATGCCCAATTTAAATCAATGGACACTCTATTAAAATGGGGTGTTCACCAAAATATGTTTTCTCGACAAGTTCAAAATACATACCCGTTGAATAAAAATTGGTACAAAACCAAAAAAATCCAAAAAAGTTGAACTACATTGGTTTGATCCCTTCACAGAGCATGTAGGCAGTCTGAATTTAAAATCTGGATGCAACGACAACCTTAACTGAATTCATGGTTTTCTCTAAACCAAATTCACCAAATCCTTGTGACCACAAAAGTCATCCAAATTTCCATATTCAAATCACCCAAACACTTGACCAAAATTCTTTGGTGGGTCGTTTACCCATCGAAGCATCCAAATCTTCCCAAAAATCTGAACTACGAGTGGCTTGATCCCTTCTGGGGTACGTAGGCAGCCTGATAAACAATCTGGGTGCAGCCGTAAAATCAAACAAACACACTCTTCACCATTAAATTTTGTCTTCGTATTTGGAATCAAAGGGTCTTCCCTTGAAGCAAGAGATTGTAATTAAGGGATACTTTCTTTTATCTCGAATGGGTCCGAACTTAACATAATAAAAACTCTATTTCCGTTAATGAAATAGAGTGAGATTGTGTTGAGTACGTTTCATTTACTATATTTGCTCAACAGGTGCTCATTGTTCACAAAGGCCACCAAAACCTTCATTAGCCACTACGCAACCACCTAAGGCCCGACAGAATTGAAACGATGCCTGGGTTTTCAACAAAGACAAAATGTTGTCAAGTCAGCTGCCAACAACAGTTGCACACCAATTACGAGCTAACTATTAGAACGGTGTCTTCAAATGTCACGTTATTAAAAAATAATAATAATAAAATAAAAACCATTAAATAGTTGAATACATGAAAAATCTCTAGAAATGTACTTAAATACAACATCGCATTAAATCAAAATCTAAAGTTGTTACAGATGTAACTACAACTTATTGCACTACCTAATAACTTACAAGCCTATACCTACCATAAGTAAACATTCCTGGTTACAAAGCTCATGCTTCTTTCACTAGTATCAACTCAATAAGGAAAAACAGCATGATATTGTTGTCTCAAGTTCTTGAGCAGGTTAATTCGTACAACATCTTATCTTCTTCACAGTTTCATAAAAAAGTCATTAAGCTTCAGTTGGTCTCATGTCAATTCAACTGCAGTTATCAAAAAAATTGACATTCATCCCTTTTAATTTGAGATTGTTCATTCCTTGTTTGGGTGAATGATCATTCCCCGTTCATAGTCTCTTTCAGAATCCACTAATTCCCTTCTAATGAGGCCACCTAGACATTACCTGAAATGAAAAAACAACAAAACATGTTATGGCCTTCCCTCAACATTTTCTTCAAGCAAACTATTCTGTACTCATTTCAATTGTCATAGAAACCACACATTTGGGCAAGGAGGGCAGTACACATAAAAAATTACCATATGTGTGTAGATAGTATGTATGGATAGACCTTGTTATGAGCCAATGAATCAAACTCATTGCGAGCAAGGGCAACCCAACACTGTGAGCATGACTGCATGACCTAGACTCAACCCACCTAGCAATGACTCTGAGCACAATAACACTTGAAATCATTCAAATTCGAATACCATTTAAAAACAATTCACAAATGCATATTAATCAATACGGTTAAAGTTAGAGATTAAATTCAAAAGCTTTAGCATGAGAAAAATCGATTTGAATAATGAGAATGAACAATAAACCTTTGGAAGATAAAAAGAAAGTATCATTAGTTTGACCATTAAAAGTAACAAATAAACCAAATGTTTGCACCTGAATATCTATGGTGCACATACATTCAGTGACTTGTCATGACACTCCAACTACACTACAACACTTTTAATTACAAGAATCAACTTGCTATTCTAATTCCCCTACAAATAGGGTAGGATAGGGACGAATCTCATAACCAGTATAATTAGCAATGGAAAAACCAATAAGCAATAAAATGACAGATATTAACTGCTTACTCCACAGCTAAAAAAGCCTTAAGACTCTATGAAAGAACAAAATACTGCAAGCTTTAGCCAACACGGTTCAGTGCAAACTATAATACCCTTCAAATCCTCTACTAAAGGATAAAATGGGAGAACAATACCTTCAACATAAAGAAATGGCAGCTCTCCTCCTTCATTGGTTTCTTACCCTGTAAGAAGTAAAATGAACCAATAAATTCATATACCATCTTCTCTGTACTTCATAACACAAAAAAAGAGAATATAATGCAGAGACTTGTTTAAATAAAATATTTCTTGCCTTTGGGTTTGTGACAAGAAATAATCACCATAATTTGCAGTTGCTCACAAGTCAAGACTTCAAATGAGGAGAGAGTAGAAACTTTATGCTACTTAGAACATAACTGCATATGTCAATAAATTATGGACGAAAACATACATTTGGAAGCACATAAACTATTTAAGGATACAGACAGTATTAACCAGCATGCTAGCTACAAATGAGAGGAGAACACAAAACCAAGCAAACAGAAAGAAAAACCAAGCTAGGAATACTGAAACACCAAATCAGACAGCCATTGTTACAACACTACCAATGAGCAAAAACCTATTTCCAATAAAGCATTAAATTTATTTCCAAAAATAAAGGATATAGCACTAAATTTAGGCGACCTCAATTTGTATTTCTTAAAAACTAGTAAAGAGTGAACATGCTTCACATATCACCAAGACTTTTGATTAGCATAATCAAATAGGATATGCATATAACAATAACCAGAAAAGCATTTGTATAGAGTGCTCAACAGAATATGAATCGACCAATATACTCCAATAGCATCAAATATCTAAAATAATTGAATAAAATTAGTATATGGACTAAATGCACAACCATAATCGATGATGATCATATTTCTTGACCTCAATCCTCATAAATTACCAGCTATGAATCTTCAGAAAAAGAAGAGAATTGCAATCCAAATTTCAAATACATACCCATACCTAGGCCTGGCATTTGAGCCCGTGACCCTCAAACCCGCCCGAAACCCGCACGGTAAAAGCCCGCACTAACCTGTCCATTTATTAAATTCGTGCTAAGAAAGCCCGCACGCAAAAAGCCCGTAAATTAACTGGCCGTGTGTGCTAAACCCACTAGAACCCATTAGAACCCGTTTACTTCCAAACAAACCCACTTCGACCCTTTCAGTCATTCAGCAACCACAAAAAACGCAACTCTCTCTCTGGAACGCAATCCTGAATCTGAGCACAGCAGCATCCCATTCATTTCCGTCACCCAAATCCCAACTCTCTCTCTCTCTCTCTCTGCGCGCCCAATTTCTCAAGGTGCTAGATCTGTCTTTTGCTTTGGGTTTTCTTCGATTTCGTGCAGTTTTTGTATCTGGGTATTGCATTTTTTATAATCTAAAATCTGAGTGTGTTCTGGGTTTGAATGATGGAGTGTGTTCTGGGTTTGAAATATGAGTGTGCTCTGGGTTTTATACACAAAATATATATATGTTCATATTTTGTGTATGAAAGGCAAAGATGCTTCAAAGACGATGAGTGTGCGCCAATTTCAAAGTTCCTGTGTATTTTGAAATTTATAATCTTACCATGCTTCTGCAATTTGAATTTTGTTGCTGCATGTTTAGAGATGGAATTTGAATATGGTTGTATTTTTTATTGAATTTTTTACTTGCATCTGGATCCACTTCATAAAAGATTGGCAGAATAGTTCCCCTGTCTCCCATGCATTGAATAATCTTTGCAAGAAGAAGATGATAGTGGCACAGAAATTGGAAAGAAATTATAGAGAGATAGGGAGGAAGGAGCTCTGAAAGGGAAATAAGGGACGGTGGACAGGGGACGACGAAATTACTTGGTCTCTGCTCTGAATGGGAATTGGACGGAAACAGAGTAACATAAATTTTACTTGCATCTTCTCTATTCTGAATGGGGTTGTTGTATCACCTTTTTTTGGTTCTGACATCAAAATCATTTAGCTGTGCTATTGTCTAAAACATACTCTTTTAGCTCTCTGAAATGGTGTAATCTCTTTTTCCCCACTTATATAGTTATATGTCTTGCTTATGTTTCTGCCTGCTACCTTATTAAGAAGTGCCTACTAGGTGGAATTCTACTTATTTGATGCTTGATAGTGCTTTCTACTATCGCCGAGCTTTGATGAATTTGGGCTTAAGTGACAATGATTTCAAGTTGTGTCCTGTTGCTGATGAGTGGGAAAAAATAGAGAAGATCACCAAGTTTTTGGGGTATTTTTATGAAGTAATGTGTCTATTTTCTGGAATAAAATACCCTACTTCAAACTTGTTCTTTCCGAAGGTGTTCATTGATCAGCATAGTATACAGGAAGCCATGAGGGATCACGATAGTTTCATGAGGCGGATGGGGATGGAGATGAATCTAAAGTTTGAGAAGTACTAGTCAGATTATAGCTTGATTCTTGGAATTGCAGTTGTTATGGATCCTAGGTTTAAGATGCAATTTGTGGAGTGGGCTTATGACAAGCTTTATGGTCCAGATTCTTCACAATTAGATGTCTTTAATGACACATTGTCCTCTTTATTTGATGCATACGTGGAGAAGAGCTTTGATCCTAATTATTCAAATTACTCGATGGATGAGGGTTTTTCTCAAGCATAAGGCAATCACAGCTTACTTGAGGTAAAAAAAAAAAATAAAAGAAACTTATTTGAGTTTCCATCTTAATGATTCAAGTTGATATTTGAGTTTTAGTAATATCTATGTTGTTGCCATATATGTGTTGATAGTTGCTCATTGGCAGGCTTTTGATAATGCTTACAAAATTTGTTCGAGTTCAAGTATGAAGACAGAATTGAGCAAGTATTTGGATGAAGCAAGGCTAGAAAGAAAGCAAGAGTTGGACGTACTTTCTTGGTGGAAAATGGAGCAAATCTGATATCCTATTCTTTTTCATCTAGCTCGTGATGTGCTCACAATTCTCATTTCTACCGTTGCATCTGAATCGGCCTTTAGCATTGGCGGGAGAGTTTTAGATCAATACCGCAGCTCACTGTTGCCTGACACAGTTCAAGCTCTGCTTTGTACTCGAGATTGGATTTTTGGTAACAAAGGTAAACTCAAAACAACTTGGTTCTATTCTCACTTTATCAATCTTTATGTTATTCTAATATTTTTCTTTTTTGTTTGTTTATATTTTAGAAAAAGAGCGCGCTGAATTGGAGGATCTTACTGAAGACGTATTTGATTTGACATTGCAAGATAGATCTGGAGAAGGAGAAAGCCGCAATTAAGATGACTTAGACGTATTTTATTTAGTACATTAAATATGTATTTCGAACCTATTTCAATTGAAATATTTAATTATATTTACTAGCTTAGCTCAACCAACATATGTATCTATTAATTAACCCGCAAACCCAAAAAAAAAAAATTACATAAGTCTTAACAGATTTTAATGGATTTGGGAAAAAAAAATTATATACATAAATCTTAACCGGTTCTAGTTGTTAAAAAAAAAAAAAAATTTAAAAAAATTTGTTAACGGGTTCCAACGGATTACCCGCAAACCCAAAAAAAAAAAAAAATGTTAACGGGTTTTAAACGGGTCCCAACGGATTACCCGCAAACCCGCCGGGTTTAGCCCTGAAAACCCGTTAAGTTAATGGGTTTTTACCGGGTCGGCCCGTTAAGAACCCGCACCTTACCAGCACTATACCCGCACGGTGCCAGACCTACCCATACCGCCCCAACTCAAGCTATGAATTGAATTCAATTTCTTGAAAATTGTTGAAGTAGAAGTTATTAGGTTCAATAAATTGAAATTAAACCAAGGAACTTACAGTACTACAGTAGCATTAGATCGGAAGGACGTTGTTGAGAGTAAGATAGATCTTTCATGCAAGCTCGCATGATTATGAAGGAGATTGACAGACGCCAAACATAGGTTCTTCTCAGATCTGGTGCTTTGCAAGAGTCATATTTTGGTGAAGTGAGGTCAATCTGGGTTTGAACTTTGAACAAGACTGGGATTGTATTGAAAGCTTGCTGCCATATCCATGTGAGAGAGATGGTATTGCTGGCAAGAGATGTCCTAGAGGGGCAACAATTGTAAATATTGGAAAATAAACAATGTCATGCTCAACTTCAGCATCGGGCCAAATCGGACAAACTATTCGAAAAAACCCCCTCTTTCCGATCCCTGTAGTGGCCCAAATCGGTGTTATATGGGCCATTTTCTAGTGGTGCTTAACTCTCTGTTTCTCTGTTTCTCTTGCTTCGTGTCCCTGTTTCTCTATTTTCCAAATTGCAAGTAAGGTCTCTAGAGAATGGTGGATTCATGTCGAAGAATAACCGAACCCCGCAACTTGTGACCCAAGTGCAATCTTCCCGATCTGCCATTATCCTAAATCTGGCCTCGGTGTATTTGCGTTCATTACGCCACCCTCCAAAACTTCGGAAATTTGTATATCCCAGCAACATATGATCCAACTCAAGGGGCCCGTCAGTTCCATCCCGCACAGCGGCACAGGTGTGGGCAATGGAAAATAGAAATTGTCCTGATGACCGTCATTTGCTTTTAAGGTACAAAAACATACAACAGATCCAAGAGATTTTCTATTTTCAGCACCCCGCCGCAAGTTACCGATGGCGCATATAGCGAACCCCAGAAAGTTGTTTGCGAGCCAATTGGGTGCTAACGGCACAGTTACGGAAGACCCTCTACTCTGATGGTTGAACCAATCTGGAATATCACTTCCAGGAAGAGACAAACGGTAAGACCAAAAAACAGAATCATAATCCTATACATTGAAAACAGAGAGTTAAACTAAATTAGCAATTTGGGATGTTTAGTATGTGTATGTGCTAATGTTTCTGAGAGAGGGCATAAACCTGATTATCAGTAGCACTTTCCACAATATCTATAAATATATTGGTACTGACCACCAACTTGAAGCAATTAAAAAATTGGAAGAGAATGTTCTCAGCGTACGGAGGCTGTGGTGTTGAAACTGTCTCCAAAGATGTGCAATCTTGGGCATCGATTTCTTGTATACTAGATGAAAGCTCTGGTATTCGATCATTTCAGTCTCTTGCAACCTCTCAGATAGAGCCATCTTAAATTACCCAGGCGATTCATTGCTGCAGGCAAACTTTCCAAATTCTCATTTCTGTACAGCCTTAATACTTCCAATGAAGATAAATGAGCAATACCATCCGATAATTCCAAGAGATTGCAGTCACTTAAATCAAGATCGATGAGAACAGAGTAGCTAGGATTTTGGTGGTTCCATGTTGGCCACGAGGAAAAGGGCGCCGTCATCTCTTTACATCCATTACATGATAATGATTCCATACACAAGATAGAGAATGGAAGTTGTTTTATACCACTTCCCTCCAGTTCAAGGAAGCTGACGTCATACTTCCCCAAGGATTCCAAATTCCCAAACTTCTCAGGCAACTTCGAAAGGTTAGAGCACCCAGTCAGATATAGATAATAAAGCCATGCCAAATTGCAGATATTGTCCGGAAGACTGACAAGGCTTGTGCAGTTTGTCAAACTCAACTCCCGAAGCCCCGTAAGATTATTAATAGATGAGGGTAGTTCTTTAATTACTGTCCCGTCTAATTTAAGCTCCCATAGCTTCTCCATTACTTCTGAATCTCTGGAAACTCCGTAAGTTTCGAACAGCCAGATAGATTAAGTTATACCAGAGATTTCATGTGAATGCTTCTAGGAAGGCTCCTGAGTTCTCTGCAACCAGTGAGGCACAAAGTCTGCAGCCCGGAGATATCATTAATTGACGATGGCAATTCTGTAATTGCAGTCTCATTTAAGTATAGTTTTCTTAGCTCCATATTTCCGGATATATTTGGAAACCTCTTGAGATTTGAGCAGCCTTGTAGGTCCAACTCAACGAGGCTCTTAAGCGCTGAGATGGAAGGGTGAACCTCCAATAAACTTGTACATTTTTTAAGCTTCAGTTTCTCAAGATTTGTTGCCCCAGTGAAGTCGGGGGTTTTGATTAGATACTTCGAGCAACTTAAATCAATGTATATTAAGTTTGGCAAAGGCTGTAAATGAACAAATGAAAAAGATACATTAAATAAAAGGCAGATACGAGAACTAAACTATATTAATGAAGATATGAAACATTCATAATGCATGGTTGTACATACCTTGTTCCGTTCCCAAAGTTGTTCAATACGACTATAACACATGTCAACGTAAATAAGATTCTTCGGCAGAAAATCAAATGGCAAAGAATTTAGTGGGCATCCATGCCAGACAAGAATCTTCAACTCAGGTGAAAGAAACTTTAAACCTCCACTCCCGTATTGTACACAGAGTTGATAATCTGCATGTCGCAGCCATTGAGATTTGCAATCATACACATACCCATCTCTACCATTGTTTACAGCAAGCTGGAGCAGTCTTAGTTTCTTCATGCCAACAAAAGCTTCATTATTTACATATACCTCTTTTAAATTTGATAAGTCTAGGATCATGCCTTCAACTGTTTCCGTAGCCTACATGACCAATCGTAAGAATTAGAGAAAATTACACTCTGAGTAATATTTGTCTAGAATCTAGCTTATTTAAGATTATCATATATAAAGTAATTGCATATAAGATTTTGGTTGAAAAGTTGAAACTTTTCTACTATATATTATGTATAGATCAAATTTATGAAAACAGAAATCATGATCATAGGTCTCACATAACACATGATTATTCTTACCGTATTTTGGGCTAACACTTGAAGAACATCTTCATCACACCATAACCTACTACACCTTAATTTGAAGCAGGGATCTAGGTATGCATCCATTAAAAATCAAGTAAATAGTTAAAGAAAATCCAATTAAACTAATTACTGGACAAAGAGTGATTTAATGAGCAAAAGTCCCTGCGAAATTAGTTGAGCTCAGGCCGACCCTTCAATTCTTCAATACTTGAAAGATTGAGATAGTAGTAGGAACCTTTAATGCAATAAATTACTTAAGTTCCCCTTAATTTCATTCTATGACGAAAGATCAGGCTAGAGATAATGTTACCTGACTAATCTTCAGTAACATGAGCAGGAAACTTCAACGTACAGTATTATTAATCTTCAGTAAGAAACAGATAGACTAATTAAGTAAGAGTGGAAAATATTACCGATAATTTTTGGAAACCTAGCCAGATAAATGGGTGGCTCTGTTTAAACTGGACTTCCAGCTCTCCAACTCTTCTTTGTCGACATTGGAATCGCTTTCATGTTTTGCAAAAGCTTGTGCAAAACTTTCCTTAAGGTTGCGAACATGGGAGGGATCTACTTCATAGAAAATGGGCACCACAATCTGGCTCCGCCTATCCATACACTCCAAGATCTGGACCAGTTCTTTTAAGCACCATTTAGAAGATGCGTAGTCTTTAGAGAAAACGACAATCGAAAGCGTCGAGCCGTGAATGGCTTTGAATAGCTCCGAAAGGTCGTCGCCTTTTCTAAGCTCTTCGGAATCTATGTAGGTCTCGAGTGTTTTCTGTTTCAGAGCTTCGTAAAGATGGCAGACGAAACACCTACGTGCGTCTTCGCCCCTGAAATTGATAAAAACGTCGTACTTGAATCTGCCTCCACATGATGACGAAGACGAAGAGGAAGCAGCCATTAATTAACAGACACAACAGAGGTTGAAGTTGGGGATATGCCATCGCTGGCTAGAAATTGGGGATATTCTGAAGAACTGAAGTCAAGGCGTGGACCCCACGATGAGGATGGATGGGAACTTAATTGGACGAAGCAAAAAATGATGGGGACCTATGATTTTTCGGCCCGGCCCAAATTTCAAAAAATGATGAACAACAGATTGCAGTCGCTCCAGATGTAGCAGGAACCTTTCATATATAGGAATGCTTGGAAGCATCTACCAAGTTTTCACAACTGTTGCTTGTCCACTAACCAAAGTACCAAATCTTGTAAAAGAACAGACTTCATGTGCCTAATCTATAGATCCTTACCGTTGAGTATATTTTGAAAATAGAAATAAGTTAATTAAAAATGTACTGTAGAACTATGATTTCTGATCGACAATAAATAGTTATACATAGAACTCAGGGGTGGTAAATTTTATGCAAACAATTATGAACTCAATTTAGTATTTGAGCAATTGCAGTTGGTATACACGACCTATTCATCAATACATAAATTTGGCATTATTATTTTTTTTTTAACCAAATCATCAATTCATTCAACTCAAGCCAGAATGGCACGGATACATTTATTCTCTTGCCATACCTAGGACAAGTTTAGGACGTGATATGCTAGCACCACTCATTAGACAACCAGTACTCACTTATTCAAAAGCGACCCTAATAACTATGAAAGTAACACATAGTAATTAGGCAAAAATTTAGAAATCAAAGACAAAAACTAAATTTTCTCCTTGCCATTGACAGTTGGGCTAGGAGGTTTGGAGAGATAAGCAAAACAAGTCTCTTGTGCATCCACAACCTTCTTTAACTTTGGGGGATTTTTATTCCTTGATCCTAGAGGCCTTCCTCTTTTCTTCTTTGTTCCAGAGCTTGTTGGCATTACATCTTTAGGCACTAAAATATTTCCAGGAGCTTCAACCATACCCAAAGAGCTGACAGAGAACTTAATTGTAAACGTAGGCATTTGTTGCTTCTTTGCTTGGATATCAAGCATAAACGGTTTTAATATCTCCGGCAGTAGGATCTTTAGCTTTTAGGGATATTTAGAAGGAGAGGGGGGAGCTGACGCTTGTCACCCCTACTCTGTTTGTTACCTTCTTCAACTTCTTCAACCAGCGATGTTGTACATGTATCTTTAGAAGCTTTCAGGCTGTTGCTAGCTGTTACAGATACTAACTCCTTCTCAAGCTCCATGCATTCACTTGGAGCATTAAGTGCAGTGGCTGGTACCTCCAGGTCCAGAGCTACAATCAATGCCAACTCCAAGGGCTGGTGCACGTCCTTCTCCATCTCTATGGGATTTAGGGCTCTGTCACGTAGTATGATAGGTTTGCGTGCTTTAGATGCTTCCTTGGGTTGGAAAGGACCTGCAAAAGATGTTGAATAGATGTTTGCACACCTTGAAGACGAAAGATTCCATCTACAAATGTGTTAGTAGCAAAACCAAGAGAAGGACCAACAATTTCCTTCCTCTGTTCTCTAACTCCACGTCCTATACCTGTTACAGCATGGCTACCAAGCAAAGGGCAATGGTCTCCCTCATGGTAAATCAAATTGCAATGATCACACTTACCCACCAAATTTTCAAAAAAATACGAAATTTCAACCTCAACCCCAAGAGCTAGTTTTAGGGTTTTCTCGAGGAAAAATGGTTTCGAAATGTCATGTGCCACATGCACCCTAACCTTGCCCATATTTGGAAAGAGTTTATCATCCAATTCAAGGTACTTAAATTGTTGAATGCCAATTTCAAACTAGCTAAAAATTTCAAAGAACTTATTTTCTTGGAAATAAAAAAGGTCTAACCTAAAGAAGATTGCAACTCAAATTCCTCTATCGGACCCAAAGGCTCCGGAACCTAATTTCAAAAGCTTTAAGCAGGTGACTAAAATACCTAAAACGAACAAATCAAAATCATTAATAACCAAGACCGTGAAGCACAGAAGCTAAAACTTATACAGGCACAGAGTTTGAAACCTGGGAAATCAATTAGAGCACCATTCTAGGATATCTGAAGACGTGAAAAAGCATTGCAAATTAAACCACAATACCACAAAAACCAACCATCCGATTCAATCGATTAGACGTAACTGAGGAAAAAAAAAAAAAAAGGAATTGCAAACCGATTACCCAAATTCATCTTCTTCTTTCACAGATTAAAACCCAATTACCCAAATACATCTTCTTCCTTCTCTTCTCGATTAGATTTACAACTTCCCATCAATTGAAATGTAATCGCTGAATTGCAAACTATGTTGTTTAATTGGTGCCTTCAAGTTGTAGCTTGTAGCTTCTGAGCTTTCTCCAAAAACCCAATTGAAATTTGAAAGCTCCGTACAGTTCAGAGCGAGGACAGTAAGGAGAGCCGAGAGCGACTGAGGCACTGAGCGAGAGCAAAGGAAAGAAAAAAATAGGTCGCAAATAGGAGAGGAATTTTTATATTTAGGGTAGATGGCAAGGCTGTGAATTATTACCAAAAAAGGACAAAATTGTAATTTCAGTCATCGGCTCGGCTCGAGCCGGTACTGTTACTAAGCCGAAGATGAACAGTGAATCCCGCACCCTCCTTTAATATATAGTATAGTATAATATAATATGTCATATTATGCTTCTTTGGAATAATCAGTGAGTGAAAGTATAGCAAAGGATGTTGGCTTAATATATGACCACCCGAGAATGTTCATATGTAACTTCCTATTTTGATTGACAGCATGAGATGCCTGATATATACTCAAGGAGATCTAGATTTGCCATTATTCTGTTGAAACTTGGTCTTTGCTTCAGTTTTATTATTTACTTTTCATACAGTGACCTATAGTCTCAATATGTACTATGTGATGTTATATGGAAAGGAAAAACAGAGAGCTAGAACTGCAATCGGACAACTTTCATATAAGCAAGACTGATGCATGAATTAAGAATTCTGTCTTAACATTTCAATGAGGTTATGCTTCTGGTTAACTTGTCATATTCATGAGCATGGTATATAATGTTTGGTTCGTCCATGCAATTAGTATTTAATAACACTATAACAAATGCAGGAAACAAGAGAGATTGCAATAGAAGATGCAAGGAAGGGAATACAAGTATGTCATGAAACTATGAAAGGATGTCGATCCTTGAGGCTTGACATGAAATGAACACAAATGAATCACCCAAATTAAATAATCTAGTTAATGTAGAAGGAAGAGAACAAAGCAAGAGTTTTCTGGGAGAATTCTTATTTAAACTTCTTCTCTCTTACTTCGAATAGCATGATTACAATAGACTTATACAGGCATCAAGAGCCTGACTTTAACACTTCTAACTGTTATGACATTAAACAACCAAACCCCTAGCTGCTAATGGAAAGCCGAAAGACTAATAACAGTAGTAACTGATAATCTGCAAATGAAAAGACAATAACTGACAGCAGCTTTATTCTTAGGAAAACCAAGAAACAAGTTTGGTTTAATTTTCCAACAAAGCCTCCCGTAAACCAAACTTGCTTTTGACACCCAACCTTGCAACATCTTCCTTGAAGACCTGTCCACCAAGAGCCTTTGTAAAAACATTAGCCATCTGATCATTTGTCTTGCAATACTTCACTTCAATAACTCCTCCATTCACCAGCTCCCTTAGAAAATGATATCGCATATGAATGTGCTTTGTCCTCCCATGAAGAACTGGATCTTTTGCAACCGAAATTGTGGAACTATTGTCGCAAAACAAAGCTGTTGGAGTGCTTTGCTTATGCTGCAAACTTTCCAAACACCTCGCAGCCAAAGAACTTGACATCCGACATAAGCACCAGCAATATATTCTGCTTCGGTTGTAGAGAGAGCAACAATTGGTTGTTTCTTCGAACTCCATGAAATTGCACCACTTCCAAGACTAAAAACATAACCTGAAGTACTTTTGCTGTCATCAATACTTCCAGCCAAATCACTGTCAATATAGCCAACAAGATTCATTGGAACATTTGCTTGATAGAAAATACCATAGTCAATGGTTCCAATAACATAACGCTGAATTCTTTTTGCAGCCTCCCAATGATTAGCATATGGTTTCTCCATGAATCTGCTCACCAAACTTACTGCATACATGATATCCGGCCTTGTCGCTGTTAAGTACATCAAATTACCCACCAAACTCCGAAACATTGTGGAGTTCACAGATTTTCCTTCGCCATTTTTGCTTAGCTTTAAGCCTGTAATGCATGGTGTTGCTACTGGATTAGCATGCTCCATCTTGAATTTCTTAACAACCTCTTTTGCATAGCTCTCTTGGGAGGTAAAAATACCTTCCTTGGATTGTTGAACTTCAATTCCAAGAAAGTGATGTAGTTCTCCCAAATCTGTCATCTCAAATTCCTTCATCATAGAGAGCTTAAACTCATTCAACATCTCCAAGCTATTTCCAGTAAAAATAAGATCATCAACATAAAGACTTACAACCGTGAAGCTTCCTTGTGAGCTGCCTTTGATGTACAATGTGTGTTCAGATGGACACTTATGAAACCCATGCTTCTCAAAGTAAGAATTGATGCGGCTGTACCAAGCCCGTGGTGATTGTTTCAGACCATATAATGCTTTC
>BDJD01006561.1:83693-102918 GCA_002564525.1 Rosa multiflora
GGAGTCATAAAGGTCTTGCAAGCTTATGAATTTTGGAGGAGGACTTTGAGTTGAATCATCTGCGTCCAATGTTGATCCCTGAGTATTGGACGTACCACCTTCATCTCCCAAGGCTGGAATGCTTGCTGTATCATTTTTGTCTTCATCAAAAAATGCATATTCATCGAACAGAACATCACGACTTATCAAGATCCTCTTCGTCTCTGGATTGTAAAGCTTGTAGGCCTTGCTTCTGTCACTATGTCCAATGAAAATACACTTCTTTGGCTTGTATTCAAGTTTGTTTCTGATTGCATCTGGAACATGAACATATGCAACATAACCAAAAACTTTCAAGTGCTGAGCATTTGGCTTCACTCTGTACCATGCTTCATGAGGCGTACAATCTTTCAAGCATTTTGTTGGTGATCTGTTGATTAAATAGACTGCACAAGACACTGCTTCTGCCCACAACTCTTTCTGTAATTTCTTTCTTCTAAGCATGCATCTCACCATCTCCGTTATAGTTTGATTTTTCCTCTCACTTACACCATTTTGTTGTGGTGTATAGCAAGCTGTCAGCTGATGCCTTATTCCATTATCTTTGCAATACTTCTCAAACTCATTTGACATATATTCTCCTCCACGATCAGTTCTCAAAATTTTGATTAACCGGCCAACAATGTTCTCAACTTCTGCTTTAAAATCTTTGAAGACTTGGAATGCTTCTGATTTTTCTTTGAGAAAACAAACCCAAACTTTTCTTGAAAAATCATCAATATATGAAATAAAATATTTGCTACCTCCGAGAGATGGTACTGTCATAGGACCACAGAGATCGGGATGAACAAGCTCCAGAGGATATTTTGCTTGCCAAGAGGAGTGTGAAGGAAATGGATTCCTGTGTTGCTTACCAAACTGGCATTCTTCACACACACCATCTTCTTCATTAATCTGGGGTAACCCGTCAACCATGTTGTTTGTTGCTAGCAGCTTCAAACTTCCATAATTCAAGTGACCAAATCTGTCATGCCATAACCTGGAAGTTCCTTTCTCACGACCAACAAAGCATGATAGATTTGTTGTTTCAAGCTTGAGAGGGAATAGATTATTTCCAGCCACTCCAATCTTTGCAATAAGCTGATCTTTCTTTGACAAGAAGCAAGCATTATCATGAAAATGAATATCATATCCTCTCCTCAAGAGATGCCCAGCACTTAACAAATTGCTTTTTAATCCAGGAACATAATAAACTTCTGACATCTTCTCAATATTTCCAGACTTCGATTTAAATGTGATTTCTCCAACCCCTTCTATTTTATAAGCTTTAGCATCACCAATTGTTACTTCACCATGATCTATCAGTTTGAGAGTGAAGAAAAGATTCTTGTTACCTGTCATATGCTTGCTAGCTCCACTGTCAAGGTACCACACCTCCTCCATGTAGTTTCCATGGCATGCTGCGACTAATAAAGTGCCTTGCTCATAGTTTCCAATGTTGCTTTCATGCATAAAACCAGCTCCGACTTGCTTGTCATCTTCTTGGTTGGACCAGTAATTTCGCTTGACATGACCTGGTTTGTTATAATAAGAACCTCCAGAACGTCATCTTCCATGATAGTAGCCACGACCTCTTCCTCTACTTGGAAACGTGGTGTCTGTATTCTTATCACCTTCATATTGATTGCTCGCCAAACCTCTTCCAATTCTTTGAAAATTATAACCTCTTCCACGAGAATTAAAGCCTCTTCTTCTCCCTCTTGCTCGACCATCTCTTCTATTCCAATGTGGAGATCTGTGACCATGATTCCAATTGCCTCCCGTAGATATGACTTGAGACTTGAGTGCTTGATCTGGTTGAGAAGAGGCAGGTTTCCTCTTATTAATCTTAAACTCATGAGCTTCCAATCTTCCTTGCAAGTCATCCAGAGTAAGAGTAGACAAATCTGTTGATTCTTCAATAGCAGCTTCAACATAATCAAACTTTGGTAACAAGCTTCGAAGAACTGTTTCAACCACCCTTGTATCTTGTAAAATCTCTCCATTTGAGGCCATTTTATTAACCACAGAGTTGACTCTTGTAAAATCCTCCCTGATGCTTTCAGTCTCCTTCATCTCCAGCTTTTCGAACTCCGATCTTAGAGTCTGAAGACGAACCATTTTCTCCTTTTCTTTGCCTTTGTAGGCTGCATGAATGATGTCCCAGGCTTCCTTGGAAGTCTCAGCTTGAGCAATTCTTTCATACAAAGACATATCAATTGTTGGGTAGATATAGAAGAGTGCCTTGCTATCCTTCTTTCGATTCTCCTTCAAAACATTCCTCTGTGGTTGTGTTAATGCACCTTCATTTTCCGGTTCGACGTAACCATCTTCGACAACGTTCCATATGTCCAAGGATTTTAACAACACCATGACATTCTTGCTCCAATAATCATACTTTTCACCATTGAAACGAGGGATGAGTGAAAGCATATTGGGGTTGGAGATATTTTCATTTGCCATTGGAGCACAACAAGCTTCTACAGCTCTGATACCAGAATGTAGAAGGAAGAGAACAGAGCAAGTGTTTTCTAGGAGAATTCTTATTTAAACTTCTTCTCTCTTCATACGAATAGCATGATTACAATAGACTTATACAGGCATCAAGAGCCTGACTTTAACACTTCTAACTGTTATGACACTAAACAACCAAACCCCTAGCTGCCAATGGAAAGCCAAAAGACTAATAACAGTAGTAACTGATAATCTACAAATGAAAAGACAATAACTGACAGCAGCTTTATTCTTAGGAAAACCAAGAAACAAGTTTGGTTTAATTTTCCAACAGTTAACATAACAGAACAAAAGACCTAAAGAGTTACTATAAAAAAAAAATTGAAAAGAATACCAAAGTCAACCGATCGAGCTAAGAAATTTATCAGCTATAGAGAGACGGGGAGACCTAGAGCTAGTACCACTACTGGACCTAAAAAAATTAATTACCAGCAGAGCACACTGCTGCATTTCATCAAATATGACGCATTTCATATAGAAGTGTTCTAAAAAAATGAGAAACAAATGCAATCAACAAACCATGTTTGCCAAAAATGTTTCCAAAAAAGGAGGGGAAAAAAAAAAAAAGAAGCCAAGACAACGAATAATCAAATGGAGTATATATGAAAAGTTGTAATGATGATGGATACCTAGAGAGACAATGTGAGGAGTCCCCCTTCCCCTGAGACATCCGCGTCCTCTGACTCTAATCCTGTGTCTCCAGCAACACCCTCTCCCTCTCTTTCTTTTTCTCTTTGTCGCTTTCTCAACGATATTGTGCACCCACTCAACGAGAAGCAGTAGCATATGGGCCCTCCTGAGCACTCCTCCTCCTCTTCCTGCACCTCCACCCCCATCTTCTCTTTCCCTCTCTCTAGTGTTTCTCTCTTTCTCTTACTCCTTATCTCTGTTTTTCTATTTCCAAATTGCAAATAAGGTCCACAGAGGATGGTGGATTTATGTGGAATAACCGAACCCCGCAACTTGTGATCCAAGTGCAATCTTGCCTCCCAGTCACAATTCTAAATGTGGCCGGCCTCGGTGTATTTACGTTCATTATGCCACTCTCCTAGACTTTGGAAATTTGTATATTCCAGCAACATATGATCTGATTCGGAAATTTGCATGCCAGCTCCACCTAGAGAAAAATAGAAATTGTCCTGACCATCATTTGCTTTTAAGGTACAGCAACAGGAAGCATATGTAAGAGTTCTTCTATTATCAGCACCCCGCAAGTTACTGATGGCGCATATAGCGAACCCCAGAAACTTGTTTGCGTTCCAATCGGGTGGTAACTGCACAGTTACGGAAGACCCTCTACTCTGATGGTTGAACCATTCTGGAATATCACTTCCAGGAAGAGACATACGGTAACAAGGGCTAACCTCAGAATCATAATCCTCCTCAGAATCACTTCCAGGAAGAGATACATGGTAAGGATGTCCAATATAACAATCATAAATAACCTATACATTGAAAACAGAAAGTTAAACTAAATCAGTAAATTGGGGTGTTTGTATTGTATGTGTATGTGCTAATGTTTCTGAGAGAGGGCATTAACCTGAATATTAGTAGCAGTTTCCACAATATCTATAAATAGATTGGTATTGATCACCAACTTGCAGCAATTAAAAAATTGGAAGCGAATGTTCTCGGCGTACGGAGGCTGTGGTGTTGAAACTGTCTCCAAAGATGTGCAATCTTGGTCATCGATTTCTTGTATACTCGATGAAAGCTCTGGTACGTATTGATTTCAGTCTCTTGCAACCTATCAGATTGAGCTGTGTTAAATGACCCAGGCGATTCATTGCTGCAGGTAAACTTTCCAACTTCTTGTTTCCGGATAAGTCTAATCCTTTCAATGAAGATAAATGAGCAATACCATCCGATAATTCCATGAGATTGCAGTCACTTAAATCAAGACCGATGAGAACAGAGTAACTAGGATTTTGGTGGTTCCATGTTGGCCACGAGGAAAAGGGCGCCGTCACCTCTTTACATCCATTACATGAAAATGATTCCATACGCAAGATAGAGAATGGAAGTTGTTTTATACCACTCCCCTGCAGTTCAAGCCAGCTGTCATTGTCAATGCCCCAGAAGGATTTCAAATACCCAAAATTCTCAGGCAACTTTGAAAGGTTGCACCCAGTCAGATAGAGATAACGAAGGCATGCCAAATTGCAGATATATTGTCCGGAAGACAGACAAGGCTTGAGCACCCAGTCAGATTGAGACCACGAAGGCTTGTCAAATTGCAGATATTGTCCGGAAGATAGACAAGGCTTGAGCACCCAGTCAGATTGAGAGACTCAAGGCGTGCCAAATTGCAGATATTGTCCGGAAGACAGACAAGGCTTGTGCAGTTTGTCAAACTCAACTCCCGAAGCCCCGTAAGATTATTAATAGATGAGGGTAGTTCTTTAATTGCTGTCCCGTCTAATCTAAGCGTCTCTAGCTCCTCCATTACTTCTGAAATCTCTGGAAACTCCGTAAGTTTCGAGCAGCCAGATAGATCAAGTGATGCCAGAGATTTCATGTGAATGCTGCTCGGAAGGCTCCAGAGTTCTCTGCAACCAGCGAGGGTCAAAATCTCCAGCCCGGAAAGATCATTAATTGACGAGGGCATTTCTGTAATTGCAGTCTCATCTAAGTAAAGTTTTCTTAGCTCCTTCATATTTCCGGATATATTTGGAAAATTCTTGAGATTTGAGCAGCCTCGTAGGTCCAACTCAACGAGGTTTTTAAGAGCTGAAATGGATGGGTGAACCTCCAATAAACTTGTACATTCTTTAAGCTTCAGTTTCTCAAGATTTATTGCCTCAGTGAGGTCGGGGGTTTTGATTAGATACTTTGAGCAACATAAATCAATGTAGACCAACTTTTGCAAAGGCTGTAAAAACCACAAACGAAAAATATACGTTTAAAAAATAAGAGACATGAGAACTAAATTATATTAATGAAGATAAGACACATTCATAGTGCATGGTTGTACATACCTTGGTTCCTTCCCAAAGTTGTTCAATATGACTATAGCACATGTCAACGTAAATAAGATTATTTGGTAGAAAATCAATTGGCAAAGACTTCAGTGGGAATCCATGCCACACAAGAACTCTCAACTCATTCAAAAGAAACTTTAAGTTCTCACTCATGACTTGTACACAGGGTTCATAATCATTTTTTCGCGGCCGTGCACTTCCACACAGACTATATTTGTCTCCATAATAATATTCAAAAAGCTGGAGTAGCCTTAGTCTCCTTATGCTAACAAAAACTTCATCATTTACGTATACCTCTTTTGACTTTGACAAGTCTAGGATTATGCCTTCAACGTTCGTAGCCTGCACAACCAATCGTGGAAATTACAAAATGAGTAATAATTGTCCAGAAGCTAGCTTATTACAATATGTAATATTAATATATATATATATATATATATATATATATATATATACAGGGCTTCTTAAGTCTGGATATCCGCACTTTCTGCTTAGGTGCGGATTTCCGGTTTGTACCCACTTTCCGATAACATTTTCGCATCTTAACCGTTCAGTTTTTAGGTCCTAATGTATAGATCACCTCTGCAAAATTTCAGCCAATTTGGTGATCATTAAAGCATTCAAAACTGCAAATTACAACAATATATACGAACGGTTCCGGTTCGACAGATTCGGTTCATTTGTGTAAATTGCAATTTTGGATGCCTTAACGATCACCAAATTGGCTGAAATTTTTCTGAGATGATCTATACATTAGGACCTAAAAACTGAACGGTTAAGATGTGAATGTGTGATCGGAAAGTGAGGAAAAACCCAAAATCCGTACGTTTTTGCTTAGGTGCGGATATCCGCACCTGAGCAAGGTTATATATATATATATATAAACTCACAACAAAAATATGATTTTGGTTGAAAAGTTGAAGCTTTTCTACTAAAAATTATGTATAGATCTAAGATATGAAAAGGGGGATCATGATTATAGGTCTTATAAAAGACATGAAAAACGGAGATCATGATCATACGTTCTTACCGTATTTTGAGCTAATACTTGGAGAACATCTTTATAATCCCATAATCTACTACGCATTCCCAAATCTTCAGTAGATTGTTGGTAGACGATGTCCCTACCCAATTCCTGTATCAAATCATGCATCTGTAGTGTACCAATCCATGAGATAGTCACAAGAGATCTTTCTACCAAAACTGTTAGTCCATTCTCGGGGAAAAAGCCACAACTTTTATGAAACTTTGTTACAAAATCTTTGTCATTTCTCTTAAAGAAACATGCAATATCTAGAAATATTTTCTTCTGATATATATCCAATCCTTCATAGCTTGCCCAAAGCACACATCTAATATCATTATCAAGAGACGTGATTGGGACTTTCTTTATCTTCTCCAACTCATATTCCCACTCCTGTACAGTGGTTCTTTTAACAAGCAAAGCTCCCAGGACTTTGAGTGCTAAAGGAAGACCATGCGCATATTCTATGGCACGCCTTGAGATAGCATCATAAATCTCTGAATATTTGTTTCTTCTGAAAGCATACCGGCTAAAGAGTTCAAGAGCTTCTTCATCAGTCAACAACTTGGGCTCATATATGAAACATGTACCCAGTAACGCCTTATCTCTAGTTGTTATAATAATTCTGCTCCCACCACCAAATGTAGGTTTCTCTCCAATCAAGGTTTCAATTTGGTGCAGATTGTCCACATCATCAAGGACAAGAAGAATTTTTTTCTTACCTAGTCTTTTCCTAATCATATTCAGCCCTCCATCCAAAGTGCTTCGATCCTTTACCTTCAGAATTTTGGATAGAAGTTTTTCAACCATTTGTACTGCACCATTTTTTGTGATGAAGCCCTCCTTCACATTCTCAAGAAAGCAGTTGTGTTCATATTGATGAGCAATTTTGTCAAAAACAGCTCTAGCTATGGTTGACTTGCCGATGCCACCCATACCCCAGATTCCAACAATGCGAAAATCATCCACCCCCAACTGTAATAGCGAATCAATTTTATGCATGTGAGAATCCATTCCAATCAAGCCATCGGTTTCACTTGGTGAGATGTGGATCAATTTCTGAAAAATGTCGTCTACAATGCTGCCGATAAGCTGGGTATCATCCCTGTGAAATAAACAAATAAATAAATAAATATGTAAAAAACAAATATGCAGGTGGGATACATTAATTTGAAGCAGGGATCTAGGTATGCATCCATTAAAAATCAAGTAAATAGTTAAAGAAAATCCAATTAAACTAATTACTGGTCAAAGAGTGATTTAATGAGCAAAAGTCCCTGCGACTAGGGCTGTCAATTCCGACACGACCCGATAACACGACTCGAAACCCGCACGAAATAAAGCGGGTTGAACCCGCACGATTAAAAAGTGGGTCAGCTGTGGATCAACCCGCCATGACCCATTTAATAAATTGGTCGGTCACGAGTCAACCCGCCAACACGAAGTGAACCCGTATAACTCAATTATGTTGTACTTCTTCTTGAAATTTTGAATGTTGGAAGTATTAATCTTATATTTTAAAACAATTTGAAATATTTTACTTTATAATTATTAGATTTAATTATTTATGAATTATATATAATTATTTATATTCTTCGTCTTGTGGAGTTTTAAACAAATTTAATCAATTTATACATTTTTTTAGTTAAATGGGTCGCATAGTTAACATTTAAATGAGTCATTTTGTCTAACAATACATGTCCTATTTATTAAATAGGTTAAGCGGGTTGGAAACAGGTAACCCGTTTAATAAATAGGTTGGGTTTGTGTTTAAATTTTTGACACGATTATTAAATGGGTTGGGTTTGGGTTTATCTTTTGTGACACGACAAATACCTTGACCCGACACGACCCATTGACAGCCCTACCTGCGACATTAGTGGAACCTTCAATACTTGAAGATTGAGATAGTAATAGGAACCTTTAATGCAATAAATCAGTTAAATTCCCCTTAAAAATATTACCCATAATTTGTGGAGTGGTAGCCAGATATATTGGCGGCTCTGTTTAAACTGAACTTCTAGCTCTCCAACTCTTCTTTGTCGATCTTGGAATTGCTTTCATGTTCTGCAAAAGCTTCTGCAAAAATTTCCTCAAGGTTGCAAATATGGGAGGGATTTACTTCATAGAATATGGGCACCACAATCGGGCTCCGCCTATCCGGGATGTGGACCAGTTCTTTTAAGCACCATGTGGAAGAGGCATAGTGTTTAGAGAAAAAAACGATTGAAAGCCTCGAGTCTTGAATGGCTTTGAATAGTGCCTGTTCTAAGCTCTTCGGAATCTATGAAGACGTCGAGTGCTTCGTCGCCTGTTCTAAGCTCTTTAGAATCTATGAAGACGTCGAGTGCTTTCTGTTTCAGATCTCGATAAAGATGGCAGACGAAACACCTACGTGTGTCTTTGCCTCTGAAATTGATGAAAACGTCGTATTTGAAACTGCCTCCGGATGATGAAGAAGCACCAGCCATTAATTAACGAGCACAAGGGAGATTGAAGCGCTGATCGATAATAGACTAGGAATGAAGAAGTATTCAATTTTCTAATTGGGGCTAGGCATGTAAAGCGTGGATGAATTTTTCTGATGGGGGATATGAAGTTGCTGAGAAAGAACTCAAAACACGGTTTCCACGGGATATTATAAAAAACGGGGGATAGTGATGAGATCTTACCTTTAGGCTCTGTTTGGTTTGTGGAAATGAAATGAATCATTTTCATTTCCATTGGGACAGTGGGTCATGGGGTGGGTTGGGGGGAATCATTTTCCACTTCTTTTTCCTTTCCATTAGGAAGCATTTTCCCTTCCATTGTCACTCCCAAACACAGGATTCCTTTCCCAATACCCAAAATCTGTGAAACAAACACAACCTTATTTCAACTTATGAAAAGGACGGACGATTTTTGATATATGTGATTTGGATGGACTACTGCGTGCACTTGCTAGTGACCTAGTTCTATGTACCACTGTGGGTACTAACATATCTTCTTGTCTGTCTTATGGCAACGAAAGGGTATGTAAGGGTCATTCTGCCTTTTGATCAATATATTGGCTTTTGCCTTCTTTGAAAGTTGAATTATGTCCTTATCCCTTTGTTTACTGTTAGATGCTTTTCATTTAAATTCCTTCTTCCACTTTCCTCGGCAAGATTTACTATTAGTAGCCCACCTTTACTCTCCTATCTCTACTACCAGTTTGTATTAAATCATTATGATTTATGAGCAAGGTTGAGTATATATGTTTATATTGTACTAGTTATGATTTTTACCATTAGCTTAATTATCAATAATTATTATTAGTGACCATGAATAATTTTTTTTCCCTATATTATTAATATTCTGTTTATAAATATTTATATCGTACGCCTTACGCCTCGAAACTAACGCCTTAGTGAGGCTCTCTCAAAAACGCTGAGGCGTTTAAAACATTGGGTGGGATACATTAATTTGAAGCAGGGATCTAGGTATGCATCCATTAAAAATCAAGTAAATAGTTAAAGAAAATCCAATTAAACTAATTACTGGACAAAAAGTGATTTAATGAGCAAAAGTCCCTGCTCGCTCACGCCGACCCCTTCAATTCTTCAATACTTGAAGATTGAGATAGTAGTAGGAACCTTTAATGCAATAAATCAGTTAAATTCCGCTTAATTTCATTCTGTGACGAAAGATCAGGCTACTGATTGGCCTCGTTTGGTTCGCGGAAAGGAAAGTAGTTCCTTTGTCTTTCCCATGGGAAGGGAAATGAACTTTCCGAAGAACTTTCCATACCGATGTTTGGTAATGTAAGGAAAGTTATCCGGAAAGTTGTTAAAAAGTATGTAATTAATGGAATAAAATAATATATTGTGAGTAATAAATGCAAGGAAAGAATGGGGGAAAGTGATTCCTTTGGAGTATGGAATGAACCATTTTCCCCCATATTTTCCTTTGCTTCAGGAAAGTATTTCCTTTCCTTTTGCATCCCAAACACAGGAAAGGAATGTATTCCTTTTCTTTCCTGATGCTTACTTTCCGTGAAACAAACGAGGCCATTATGTTACCTGACTTTACCTCAGTAATATAACAAGATCAATAAATTATCAACATCTTTAAGACTTAATCTTTAACAGTATGAGCAAGAAACTTCAACAGTATTAATCTTCAGCAGGAAACAGATAGACTAATTAAGTAAGAGTGAAAAATATTACCGATAATTTTTGGAATCCCAGCCAGATAAATTGGTGGCTCTGGTTAAAGTGGACTTCCAGCTCTCCAACTCTTCTTTGTCGACATTGGAACCGCTTTCATGTTTTGCAAAAGCTTGTGAAAAACTTCTCTTAAGGTTGCGAACATGGGAGGGATCTACTTCATAGAATATGGGCACCACAATCTGGCTCCGCCTATCCATACACTCCAAGATCTGGACCAGTTCTTTTAAGCACCATTTAGAAGATGCGTAGTCTTTAGAGAAAACTACAATCGAAAGCCTCGAGTTTTGAATGGCTTTGAATAGCTCCGAAAGGTCGTCGCCTTTTCTAAGCTCTTCGGAATCAATGAAGGTGTCCAGTGCTTTCTGTTTCAGAGCTTCGTAGAGATGGCAGACGAAACACCTACGTGTGTCTTCGCCTCTGAAATTGATGAAAACGTCGTATTTGAAACTGCCTCCGGACGATGAAGAAGCAGCAGCCATTAATTAACGAGCACAAGGGAGCTTGAAGCGCTGATCAATAATGGACTAGGAATGAAGAAGTACGCAATTTTCTGATTGGGCCTAGGAATTTAAAGCGTGGATGAATTTCCAGCTTGCAGTTGATGGGGGATGTGAAGTTTCTGAGAAAGAACTCAAAACACGGTTTCCACGGTGTTTTGTGATTGCTGGCTAGGAAGAAAATGGGAATATGAAGTCGCTGAAGACCCGAAGTCAAGGCACGGACACCACGAAATCCATTGGATACTTGATCCTTGTTGGTGGGATAAGCTTCTCCTTAATTGGACAAAACAAAAAAAGATGGGGACTTGAGAGTTTTCGGCCCAATTTCTTCGCCCCGGCCCAAATTTCAGATGAGCAACAGATGTACTAGAAACCTTTCACATATGGGAATGCTTGGAAAGTTGGAAGCATCTGCCAAGTTTTCACAAATGTTGCTTGTCCAATAACCGAAGTACGAAATCTTGTAAAAGAACATACTTCATGTGCCTAATGTAAGCGATTTTCAGGATCTATGTGTGGTACATCGAGAGTCTGAGTTAAATTTTTGACATTTGTTGCAGTAGCAAATAAAGTGGATGAATGTCAAATTATGAGCCTGGACCTGTCCGGTATATTTCAAAAGGAGTTTCTGTGTTGAATTTGGATACACATTGATGGTCAAAATACTCCGTCATGCATCCAATATATGTATTAGACGTCATTGGAATGAGTTTGAAATTTTCCAGTCGTGCTAACTAGACAAAGAGTTGTCATAATTGTGCTCTATATGTGAAGGTGGAGTATTTGGCTGGCTTTGTCACGCATCCCTTCAATTCCAAAGCATGCAAAATGAGTAAAATAGCTCCTCTCTCCATTTCATTATTTTCAAAAAAATTCATATCTCTAATATTGGGATTCAAATTTGCTCACCACCAATTAATACTTTGGTGGTGATACCACCATAAATACAAAATTGTCACTTGTTATAAAACATAATTATAGTTTATCATGATGTTTTATTAAAAAAATTATATTTTTAGTATTCAATTAATTCTATATGATATGTCAAGTTTTAATAGGGTGGTGATATCACCACAAAATGAAAGTTGTGAGCAAATTTGAATCCCTAATATTGTCATTTGGAGAGGTCATTTTTCCTAATAATAGTTGACTTTGTCAACACATATTAAATTACCAATAAATACATAAGAGAAGGAAAGATAAAAAAAAAACTTTATTTATCTCTAGTCCTCTACAAAGAGTACCACTTCAACTTAAGGAGTGCTTTGGAATTTGTTTATGGATTGTTCTCAGTCAAGGAATGCTCCCAACTTACTTCGACATGATCATGCCCTCTTGGTGCGTTGTATCTTATTATTCTTTTACAATGCTCAACCCATTTGAATCACTTTCGAGGAGATTTCTCCTCACTTGAATCACCCTCGAGGAGATCCTTCCTCACAGATTTCTCCTCACTTGAATCTCTCTCAAAGAGATCTCTCCTTACTTGAATCTCTCTCAAAGAGATCCCTCCTCACTAGAATCCTTCTTCGAGAAGATACCTCCTTACTTAAACTACCCTCGAGGAGATTTCTTCTTACGGAGACTCTTCCGAAAATCATTATCAAAAATCTCCACCCCCACATCCTGCTGTGCTTTTCTTTGCATGCATGGTGTTTACTTCTTTGATCTTCAATCAAGTAAGAGTTCGAATTTCGCCTGCCATTGCAGCATCTGCTGCTCATCAGGTTGAGGAATTTTTAAGTGCATACTACAATCCATAGATACTTACAGTTGAGTATATTTTGGAAATAGAAGCAAGTTAATAAAAAATGTATCGTACATAGAACTATAATTTCTGTCAAGGGTGGTAAATTTATGCAAACAATTTGGCATTATGTATTTATTTTATTGAAAGAGGGATATTGTGAGAAAATTTAGGAGGTGCAGATAACATATTGGTTATTTGTAAAAGTAAATTTAAGGTCTAATAAGTGAGGAGGTCTAAACAATTTTAGAGGTTGAATAGAAACTCCCATTTTAAAAAGGTACATACAAATTGAATGAAAAAAATAAAATAAAAATAGAGTAATTTTGACACTCGAATTTTATGTAGATAAAAGTAGAATGCAAGTGTTAAAATATACTAGAAGTGCCTACATATCCGATGGGTGTGAGAGTTGTAGGGAGTTGTGCAATTGTGAGAGAATATTTTATTCTTTCATATATTGACAATAACATTAACCGATGTTACCAAGTGTACAACTGTAACGCCTCAAACTGCACCTTACCAGCTTGAGCACGTCACAGTGCCGCGAGACCCCGAAACATAAATCGAATGTTCGATTTACATTCCAGAACCCCGCAAGACATTTTATTAAATAATTTTTTCGTAAACTGCACAGCGAAAACGTCTAAAATAATATTGAGGTGAAAACTTGAAAACTTTTATTTCAAATATTTGTTCGTCTAGAGCTTGAGTCAACAAGGAGTCAAGAAATAATCGACATCTCCGAGTATTGAATTTAGAATAAATGGTAAATGATCGATCAACTACTTATGAGATAACACTAAATAATCAAGAAATTGAATTAAACTTCGGAACTTGTTCCCATTACAACTATTTATCGAAGTTGACTCCGCTCACCCGCTCCGTCCTTCAATCCCATCACCGGTGCACAGTACCTGCATCCACACTATTGTAGGGGTGAGCTTTCGTCCTCGTTGCTCATTAGGGACTTCACCCCTGTTAGGTTTTTAAATAGACTTTTGTGGCGCCAGTATAAAAACATATGTAAATGCATTTTCTTTAAGGACGACAACTTAAATGGTTTTCCGATATAAAATCCGATGCATGAACTTCAACTCTTCAAGTAAATATGGGCCCAAAACAATACCTGATGGCCGGTCCCATAGACCAACTACACGACCTTACCTCAAATCAATTCATAACCAGGTAAGCGTAGCGAGAGCATCCGCTACCTAGCTACACACACGGAATCGGGTCGTCATTACGATCGCGCACCGTCCGACCGGTGTAGCTAACCCTCTGGAGGTTTTGGGGATCGAACCCAAGGAAGTTAGAGCCACCCTTCGCTCTCAAGCCATCAACGATATCTCTCAAGGAATGGTTAGTATGCATTGCATTTAAACATAACCATACCATATAATTTAACATGCATCATGCTTCACTTTATATAAAACGGGCAAACTACTAACCGAGAAAGGCCCCGAATCCCCTACCTGGATTCTGAAGTCGTCCGAAATTCACGAACCTTCCGTTCCTCGAGTAACTGGAGTCCTAGATTCCGACATAATAATCGTTAATGGTCCGTTAAACACTTTATTAAAATCTCGACGATTATCTAATCATCCAACCCACTTTCCTGGTTTGACCAGGATTGACCAAAGTTTGACCAATATTGACTAAGCTTGACCAATTCAATAATTAGCCCAATTACCAAACATTTCACTCACTTAAAATTGGAATACTGACTAATTTATATGCCTTTTAACATTTAATTTATGTTTTTCTTCACAATCACGTCACATAGTAATTTCATTGAATTTACTATGGACACCAACAACTTTTCCAATTCAAATGAAGTGTGTCCAAAACTACTAAGGACACCTACTTAACTCTGCATTTGTACCAAAACCCAAAACCCAAAACTAGTACCATCGACAATTTCATTCATCAACCAAAATCATTGCAAACCAAATCACTACTTCAATTCCGATGAATAACCATTTTCTTAATCTTTACACTTTCACCTCTCCAATAACTTCTCCCTGTTCTTTACTTTCAAACCAAAACTCCATGGATAACAACACCCATCCGGCAACAGCAACCAAAATTCTCCGAGTATATAGATAGATAACGTAGCTCGCCTAGGCTCAATTTCAAGACACGGTACTTCCCGGAATTTCGACGATGAACAAACGGAGGAGCCAGAGTACACCAACCCAGCAGCTTCGAACATCCAGCTATAGTCGAGGTTGACACGTCTACAGGTGCAGGCAAGATGGAAAACGAACCCAGAAGAGCTAGAACAGCCGCCGGAGTCGAAAATCATGGCGGAGCCGAGACCAACCCAAAATCGAAAATCATTAAACTCGACCAAATCCAAAAACTAATTATACCCAGACGTATAACTCGACGAGAGGAGTACTTTTCATACCTCAGACGACCTAAACGATGCCGGAGTCGCCAGAAAAGCCGAGGAACACCGGAAAAGCTTTAAGCTTCCAAGCTTCGAACAATCGAACCTCCCTCCACGGTCTGTGCATGGACGATCCTTGGCCAGAGGTGCATCGGTGTCGTCGAGACGAAGCAAATGCCGGTGGTCCGCCGCCGTGATATGACCGGAAGCGAAGGTTCCGGTCGGGTCGTCGTTTTCGGGTCGCCGGTCTCCTTCGCGGGTCGAGAGGCCTGGTCTCTTCTCGATTCTTCTGAATCGTTCACTCTAATCAAAGGCTATTTATAGCCAAACCCAACTTGAATCCAAGGGCTGAGATGAAGCGGTGGAGAACTGGAGGGCTAAGATAGCTCCACATGGTTTCTGGTTTTCCTTTAATAATTTCTTTAATCCCAAAACTTCCAAAATCCGTAAAAATTAGCTCGGGTATCCGAAAAATTCTGTGAAAATTCCCACGGACTCGTCGAGTCGCGTATTTTATTATCGAGTCTAAAAATAACATATTCAATCTTGTGAAAAATTTGGATAAACATTCCTGAGTATTTAAAATAACCATCGAGACTGAGAGTTTAATTCCTTAAATGATCTCACTAAACCTTTGAATTTTTCCGGGGCTCACAACAACAATAAGAGACCATATAATAATTTTTTAAGTTTGGAACAAATATGCTTTACAATTGATTGATGTAACTTGAATCAGTACATAACCGTTTTTTTATTTTTATTTCTATTTTTTCATAACGAAGGGGATTGACATCTTAGTTGGGCTAACCCAATGGCTTAGTTGGTACATAAAGTGATATGTAGTAACACATTTGTAGCTTGTGATGCTTGTCAACCCTGAACCCAAACCACATAAAGATGTATGAGTTAGAATATCATTTTCAAAAAAAAAAAAAAAAAAAGCGACAAAAATTGTATTTCAAAGACTAGCATTAGAAACAACAAAACGTATTACTAATATAAGCTGCACTAGTAGGATAGAGTATTTAGACTAAACTAAATAGATCATCTTTAACTAAATTAAAGATTGAACGAACAAACAATGTCAAATCGGTTCTCAATTCTTCAAATATGTCTATAGAGGATTCCTAGGCTCTCAAATATAAAATGTCACTAGAATTTCTTTGGCATTTATATCTTACCAATGAAATTGCGTTAGCCTTTGTGATTTTTTTTTTTTTGTGTTATGCATTCATAAATTACGGCTACATTAAAAGTTAACTGTAGTTATCAAGCAGTCTAAAAATCACAACAGGAAAAGAAGATAATTATAGTAAGACACCAAATCAAGGACAACAAAAAAACAAACGAAAAGACCAAACCCTAGCTAAAAACCCATTTCAGCAGAAAAACCATAGAAGGACCCAAATAAAGGACCGTTGGCATTTTTTCACATTATCTATTATCTAAAGGGCGTCAACTGTTCACTGGCGCTTCACTATTCATTCGGGTTGCACTGTTCATTCGAGCCCGAAGTAAATGACTATTTTGCCCTTAATTTTTTCTTAAATTACATCCCTGCCATTCAATCTGTTATAAACACCCGCCGACAGCAGAATGCTAGAACTCCAGAAGGTTCAGGTTTTTTCGCTCTCTCTCGCTTCTCCTTATCAACTTGACAGTGGTGCAGATATTTAGCAACGATTAGATACACGGCAAGGATTGATTTCTATGGCAAAGGGATTGATTTCCGTCTCAAATCAATATTCCGTCTCTAACCTGCATTTGATCACTCGGCACGAGGTTATTGAGCTTCCTCGAAGAGAGACAAAGCTCGAGCTTTCTGGAGATGACGATCTTCTTCATTTTAAGAGGTATCTAATTGATTTTTTCACAAAAAAAATCTTCAAAATCAGTTTAAATCTTCATATGTGATTGATTTAGTATTTGGGCTCGGAGATATTGATTAAACACAATATTGATTTTGCTAACAATTTCCATGTTTTTCTCTGACAAGAATTAAGATTGGGTATCTGCACCTGAGGATTCTAGATTTGTATAATAAGTGGATTGCTTCTTTTTTCTACAGTCGTGTAAGGAGGATTGAGAGGTTTAGGGTCGAAGAGATAGAGATAGACGAAGAGATAGAGAGAAATCGGAGGCAAGTTCTCACCTCATCATCTGATATCGGAGGTTAGTTGCTCTCCTTCAAGTTTCAACCTTTATTGCTTTGGATCGTTCGTGGTATTGTTTGTTTAGATTTTGGTTTTACTTGAAATAGAAAGAATGTTGTTCTGTTTTGTTGGAGCTGAAGTACTTTGTTTTGTAATCTAAGTTTAGAGGGAAGCACTAATCTCTTTCGTGAAGCCTCTGTCAACATTAAGCTTTCCTCTTTACCCCGATATCAGAACTACCCATTACTGTCAGGATCAATCAAGTCTTGGTAAGCTTATAGTTTCATACAATTAGCACAAGATCAATCATTCTGTTTATTAGATTATTGATCTTCGCCAAAAATTATACTCCATCTCTAAGAGCTGGAACTGTCTGATTCAAGTTTTTATGTTCTTTTGGTGCACCGTTACTGTGCCGTTTTATAAACTTGACAAGAGTGAAGATTGCAATTTTGAAAATCTTCGTCTCCTATCATTTTGGGATTTTTGGCATATTTTGATCTCTGATTGGATCTTTTGTTGTTATTGATTTTCAATTCATATGGGTTTTAACACTATAAACATTTCCTTTGTTTTCAACTTCAACATTTAGATAATTGGTGCATCAATTCATATCTGTCTTAAATAAAATTTTTCATTATTTGATAGCAGTAGCACACTTTTATCTTCCTGTAAGACAATCAATTTTGTTGCAGAACTTTAATCATTTGTTTCCAAAATTTTTTAGTCAAATGGTTCACATACTCTGAGCATATTGAAAAGGAATTCTCCCTTTCTTCAATCATTCAACTGTATAATCTCAACTAATTCATTCATTTTCTTCATTTGAATCAGAGGGTTTCCAGTTCTTAGACATGTATTACGTGCAGAAAACAACACTTCCAACTGAGTTTTACTTGAAATTCGTTGTAGACTCCCTAGAATTTCACTTTGTGTTCTAATCTGTCCTTTCCTTTTGAACAGCTGTCAAACTGAGACTCTCTTGATAATCTGAGAAGACAAATTTGTATTCACAGCAAATACACAAGGTTTGACTCCTGTAAAAGCGATTTTTCTTTTTGTTTTGTTTTTTTTTTTTTACTGTTTTTCTCTTGATTCTTATACGTTGTTACTCTATTTCCACATTGTATTATTATTGAGTTTCAGCTGATACAAACTTTCATCTTCTATGAACTTTGTTTCTTCTATGGATTCGTTCCACAATTACTCATCTATTTATCTTATGAATCCATTTGTTTTTTCAATGTATTCATTGTATTTTTACTTTATGATTGTTGTTCTATTTGATTCACTAGAACATCAGCTATTTATTATGTCTATGATGATTACGTGCTTAGCTCATTTCACAACCATCTTTTTTTATCCTTTTACAACACTCTTTCCACTTATTGTTTTCTTAATGAATTATTCTCAATCAAAACTGTACTAAAAGCTAATATATGAAAAAAATACTAAACCTTAATATATCTTTTGGGAGCCTATAAAGAATCATTGCTTACCAGTTCTTGAACATTTGATACGGCAAGAGATAATCTATGTAGTTTCTTTATCCTCTTGCACACACGCCCACTTCTGTGTTTGAACTCATCTTCTGTCTCTATGCTACAGCTTGGATGTTATATATGGGGATCTAAGGTGATCTTAATGATTTGTACTTTCTGATTAGTTCTCTAAATTAAGATAGCATTGTGTCTTTGAGCTTT
>BDJD01006562.1:0-85662 GCA_002564525.1 Rosa multiflora
GATCGGAGCTGTATGACTCTGAGTTTGTGATGGTAACTATTTCCACAGCTAAAAATGGAGGCTGGGAAAGGTTGTTAGAGTGTTTAATTTCTTAGTTTATTGGTGTACAGTGTTTTTCAGTTTGACAAGAACCCAGTGTAACTGTGCATTCATGTCTTTGAATAATGCAAGTTACACAGTCACTGGTTGGGTCAGTGTCCTTTTTTTAGGATAGTTCCCCAAGTCCTTGCTTTTCCCATAATGTACAAGATAAGATGACCTTGCTTGTATGCCTTGTTCTTTTCTGTGTTTGCAGTTATGAAATTGTACAACTTGGTCTCTGTGCCTTTGGAACGTTGATCTTGGCCAACTTACAATTAAATGTTTGGTCTGGGAAAGTTGCTGAGTGTTTAATTTCTTAGTTTATTGGTGTACAGTGTTTTTCAGTTTGACAAGAACCCAGTGTAACTGTGCATTCATGTCTTTGAATAGTGCAAGTTACACAGTCACTGGTTGGGTCAGTGTCCTTTTTTTAGGATAGTTCCCCAAGTCCTTGCTTTTCCCATAATGTACAAGATAAGATGACCTTGCTTGTATGCCTTGTTCTTTTCTATGTTTGCAGTTATGAAATTGTACAACTTGGTCTCTGTGCCTTTGGAACGTTGATCTTGGCCAACTTACAATTAAATGTTTGGTCTGGGAAAGTTGCTCTGAGTTTTGAATTTACATTCCTGTAATTCTAATGAGAATGTACATTTCGGAGAGGAATCTCAGTGTTCGTAGATCAATAAACTAATGTTGGGCTTTTGGTTCTCTTTTACTATGTTACGTCCGGAGAAGTTGGGCTACACGCCTGCACAACCCACACTCATCACGTTGCCGAAACTCATGAGCTAGCCAACCCATATATAGGCCCATTCACAAAACCATGCCCGAGGACATAGCGACCCCCAAATCTGAAGTTTCCGACCATCTTCACCCAATATTAGGAGATGTGAATAGGGTTTTCTAAGAGATCAAACCATAAATGACGGTCATTTTTCTTTCTTAATAGACATAAATATTATAAATCAATGTCTTATGGTATTCTGTATTCACCTTGTGACATTGATATCATGCGCTATATATAAAAACCAATCCATTTATCAGGAATAAAAAAAAAATTCTCGACTCGCTGCTATTTGTCACGGGTATATTCATCTCACCGTTGTAATAACACCTCCAAATCAAACAGACCAAAACTGAGCAAGGTTAACTCGGTGGATCGATTTACTAGTGTAAATTGTAAAGTATCCAAAGTATCCTCAACAATATCCAAACAAGTTTAATGATAAACGTACGATTCAGGTCGGCTAGGCGGTTAGGGCAAAACCAACAAAATAACATATCGAACCAACAAGATATGTACGTTGTCGGTGACTTCCACTTTGCTCTGTCTTCCATCGGGAACAGTGAACTTATCTTCAACCTTTGTCCAAATCACATCCAAGATCCTATTTCACCGTCCATTTTTTAGCCAATCCCCATTTTCACTGTAATAAAAAACCAGCCGACGTTCCTTACTAGCTATCTCGGCCACGTAAAACGATGAGTCAGTCGACACCGTCTAATCTTCCAACACGTGTCCAACCCTAACACGTATCAGAGTTTCAAGCAGATTCGAAACCCCAATAAAACCAGACCACCCCTTTCCACATTTCTCAGCAAAACCAAATCAAACGACCTCTAAAGATCACCACCATTTTCTTTGAGATATCATTTGAGTTGTGAAAATGGCGAGCAAGCCAGGAGGTGAGAGAAAGCCAGCAGCTGATCAGGGAAGCGATGCGAAGTTAGAGCAGGCAATGAAGGACAGTCCGTACGTCCAATCCGAAAACTTGGAGGATTACAAGCGCCAGGGGTACGGAACCGAGGGACATCAACAGGTCCAGCCGGGTCGGGGCGCCGGATCCACCGATGCTCCGACTGTTTCCGGGGCTAATGTTTCCTCCAAGGCGGATGTTACCGCCACTGAAACTGTCAACCGCCAAGGAGTTAATTAGGTTTCTTTTATTGAATGCAAGGCATATGTGTTGTTATTATTAAGGCATTGGTATTGTAATGTTGTTTCTGTGTAAAAATGCAAGGCATTTGTGTTGTTATTATTAATGCATTGGTATTGTAATGTTGTTTCTTTGTATGAATGCTAGGCATTTGTGTTGTTATTATTAATGTATTGGTATTGTAATGTTGTTTAACGGATAGTTTTTATTTTTGGATCGGGTAGTTAGCTGTTAGTAACTCACACACCCATGCGGTGGTATCTTAGTGTCAGGACACCTGTACAGACATTACAGCGAAAGCCAGGCAATTTGATTGTGTTAGACTGTTAGAGTGTGTTAATTACTGTTCTTGAATTGTTACCGGGGAGATTTTGTTGTGCATGTATGGAATGATATATAACAACCCCATTATATATATGTCGTGTATGGTTTTATAGAATTTGCTTTGTTATCATCGTATTGTGAATCTTGAGACCTGAAGACGGTTGAGTGGATTCAAAAAAAAACTTTTTCAAGCAACTAATTGTGCTTATACATTCTAGCTAGCAATCTAGCTCTATGTAATATGTGTTGTTTGTTTTTGCCAGGTAACACTACCAGAAAAGTGGGCTTTGGACACCATGTCTTACCCACGTTTAGTCTAATGGTGACAGGGCCCAAATTATGTCTGGCCAATCTTTCTAATGGTGTCTCTATAATTGATTTTTATTTTTATTTAATCAATAAAAGCAAAAACTAAAATTGTTCAAGCCTCACCAATGCGTTTAAAGATATAAAACTCCTCTCTCTCACTCTCTCTCTCACAATGTCTGTGTGTGAAGAATGAAGAGAGCAGTAATCTTCCAATGACCACCTGTACCGTACAAAATCGGATTTAGTCTTTTATTCTGAGTGGTTTATATGTGATCTACGTTTCAGCTCCATCAAAATGACGAGAAAAGCATACCCATACGGAGTCAAATCTCATATTCGCACCAAAGGTACAACAAATAGTTCTTTTGGAATTTTAGATATTGAACTTATTTGTTTGAGATAATGTTTAAATCTTTTGGCATCATCAATTTTTAACTTTGTTTTTTTTCTTCTTCTTGCAGTGCAATTGTTACTAAAGTTTTTAGCAGATACATTCCCAGTTTCATTCTTTTGTTATTTCTGAAAATGGTATCGTTTGTTATGTAATTCTTTTTATCCATTCAAGAATATATATCTCACAATGAAATAAAAGGAGTGCATCTTCAAAAGTACTTTTGTGGTTGTCTTTTTTTGCTATTGTATTTACTGAATCATTTTTCTAAAACTTCCATTTTTTTTTTATCAATACCAAGAATATTCCTGCAAAGCTTGATTTACTTTGACATTTGTCTGCTTTTCTTGAAATTGCAGAGTACAGAATCGTCTCTGGTGTGGCTGGACTTTTGATTGTCCTTAAAAATCTAAGGTAAGTAAACCTTTTGTTCAAGTGACTGCTGTTTAGGGGCTTATTAATTTCTGGGATTTTGTCCCTTTGTATACTCTCCTGGTAAGTTCATAATTTTGGAGAACTGTCAGACTTAATGGGGATCTGGTGCATCTTGTAATGTCTGTTGGAGAGGAAAGATCCCACATTGGAAGAGTGACAAATAAAATATAACTTATAAGTGGGTGGATCACACCCAATTGTACCGAGGCCTTTTGTGATTAAAACCCAACACCTATCGGGTGGTTAAGTTGGGACAATATCGGTACAATGGTGAGCCACGGGCCACACTTGTCGCTGTTTAACATGGTATCAGAGCGGGTCTCTCTCCAATTGCATCTCCAACCGGGTCTCTCTCCAATTGCGTCTCCAATCGTCATGGGCCCGAATTTGGGTTCCTTATATTGCCATCGGAAAATTCCGATTGGATTGTTACCAAGTGTCCAGTGTGGGCCTTGGATTGTTATATTGGCCAAGTCTCCAACATGAGACTTGTGTCCCAATTTCCAATGTGGGAATTGGATTGTTAGTTAATTTCACGTGCTAACCTAGAGCTAGGTTGCACGTGAGGGGACGTGTTGGAGAGGAAATATCCCACATTGGAAGAGTGACAAATAAAATATAACTTATAAGTGGGTGGATAAGTGGGTGGATCACACCCAATTGTACCGATGCCTTTTATGATTAAAACCCAACACCTATCGGGTGGTTAAGTTGGGACAATATTGGTACAATGGTGAGCCACGGGCCACACTTGTCGCTGTTTAACAATGTCACCTTAATTTTATTGGATTGCAGCATTGGTTCCTCTTAAATGCTTATTACTTTCAGCTTTTATTGAATTTCCTTGTAGATCTAACATTTGTATCAGTCTTAAATGTGACTGTGTATATTCTTGCTGGGAAATGAATTTTATGAACTTATCAATCAAATGCAGTTCCTTTAGAATTTTATATTCTTTACACCAAATAGAGAATATTTTTCTAACTAGCTCATTTCAGCTTTTGAGGCCTGTTGTTAACTAACTTATATCACTGTACTAGGGATGAGTTCAATATGATGTCAAAGTCAAAGGCTAAACTGCTCCATGGGAAGCTCTTGGAAAGGAAATACAATCATGAGGATATCATCTTGTCCTTGATTCGCCATCAATCTATTTGAACTTTTTAAGTAAGATTCTTAAATGACTGGTTATATGCAATTTTATTGTTAGTTTATATCTGGTTTGTAGATTTTTAAACTTAATGAGTTATGTGGCATAACAAGACTACTTTTAATGTATGTCCTATATGTTAAATTGACACGTAGCATTTATTATTTTGTAGGGGGTTGTAATATGAAATTGCAGCTGCAAAAGCTTATGAATGAGGAGACAAAAAATGTTGTTCACTCAATAAGGTACTCCTAAAATCTATTCTTTTGTAAATGTGAATAATGATGTAGAGTTCTAGTTCAAAAAAACATATTAATGGCCTGAGTAGTCCTTGAACATGGTTGGTTTTGAAAGCATAGTCTAATAAGAATATGTTGTATTATCGACAACATGCAAGTTTAATTATGAAATAAAGGGGATAAGAATATGTAATTAAGTATGCATCTTCTATAAAAGTGGGCTAATACCACCATTGATATATTATGGTTGTATAATTGCAAGTGCTTAAAAACTTGATGCGCGCATAGAATACTTTTGTTCAACATAACCTAGTTTTTGGCTTCAGATTTTTCCTTCTATGTGTAAACCATGCCAATAGCTGTTTAATTGGACCAGCTTTTACTACATAGTCAATGTGAATGATAATTGTTTGTTTTAAGTTTGTTGCCCGAAAAAAATTTCATTGCATGTGGATACTTTCTGGCTAACTTGTGTGTTTTCTTGCTTGCAGGAAAAGATATGGACTTGCAATGCATACGTCAGAAGAAAGGAGAGCAATATCTGGTATTATGAAAGAACTAAAGAAGGTATGTGATCCATAAAATATAGGGAGCTTTTATATGAACTTATGTACCTGCCCAATTGCTGCTGCAGTTACCTGTCATCTGAGCTTCAGTCTTCGTTTGTAAATCTGTCTTATTGTTTTAGCTTTTATATTCTACTCTAGCTAGGATAGTTGTTTAGTTTATGAGCTTCAAGTTGATATTATTACACAGTCCATATTCATGATAATCATTTGTTTTATATTTCTTGCTTGAAAGAAATAAAATTATCAGTGATTATTTATAGCCAAGTAATCCTTGCCCATTTTGCTTATTTGCAGGAGAGATCATTTTGCAGTTCGGTGATGGTTGAACAGAGATGAGAGCAATGTCTAGTTTTAGATGAAAGAGACAACGATTTTGAAGTTGCTGTGCTGAATATGTAGGACACATCGAGTTCTAAAACAATATTTGACTATTTGTGTTTAGATATTTTAATTTTTTATATTTGTTAATTAAATGTAGTCACCAAAGATTGCATTGGTGGGTAGACTTCATATGTGAGACCAACAATGGTAGGCACCAAAAAGTTGATAGTGGGTTTTTGAGTAATTGTCACGCGAGCAATGCAAACCAACAAGATAATAGTGGCTAGGCCCCTGCCTATTGGTGTTGCCCGCCAATGATCGGTGCCCATTGCTTCAATTCACGGTGTCTTTTGGCCATATTTGTTGTAGTGTAAATAAAGACGAACACTGTGTCAACTTCTTGCATTTCACACCCTGCATAACTATCAGTTGCAACCAATGGCCACTCTTCCGATTTGAGTTTTCTACAGCAATGTAGGCAAGCAATTAATTTTAACCGTTCGAAAAGTTAATTGTGGATTGCTAGCTGCTATAAAATTAAGTTGCTGTGATATTTAACACAGCAGATAGACTTGGATAAAAGGTGGAGAATAATGATATTTTGGTTATGAAGTACTGTTCGCAAAAGTGCAAAACAGACGTGGTTACAAACTATTCATGATATGTTATATCATTTGACATTAGTATTTTCTTTATTTTCTACTTCCAAGAATCATCAAAATCTGATATCTCATTTGATTTCAGATCTGTTGGAGATAGATTTCGTTATGAACTTATGAAGATTGGTAAAATACTGGGCCTAGTTTGCTGAAGATTGAGATAGCCCATAGAGGATATCAAATGGTGCCCAATTAATAATTAGTTGAGTAGGCTTTGCTTTTTGTTTGGCTCTATATAGGGTTTAGAATGACTCACATTCATCATCACCGTAATCATCAAAGAGTTTAGTTTGGACTTTGGAGGGAAAATGTTTCTTATCCATCTCGGTTTCTTTTTTCACACAACACATGCCACCTTGAAGAAGCACACAACAAATGCAAAAGGTTAACATGGATGATATATCAAAACAAGTCGAAAGCAGTGATAGACATTTTGAGCAATTGATATAAACTCAAACTGTGGCGTTTATGTACCTTCACTTTGGACATTCGCTCGGAAGTATCTTTCACGACTGCCATTGAGCATTAGTAAAGGATCTTTGAGTACTTTACTTTGCCGATAAAAAACATGGATTTCAATATTTAGTGATTGGAGATGAAGTGAACTAGTAGACACGAGAAATTACACAATCAGAGATGTCTTTCACTTTTTTCTTTATTATAACTACACTTGCAAATTTGCGAATATAGGTCTTTTGCCGATCAAACATATGCTTGCCTAATAAAAATGGAATAAATTAATTAATAACACTGACGTGCACTTGCACCAATAAAAATAAACTGATGGATGATATCAAGTATAATTTTTAGTTATTAATAAAAATTTAACTACAACTATCAATGACTGAAATCACTTAATAGGTGTTGGGTCACTTATACTGTCGGTGCATAAAATAATTTTCTTGAGAGGTTTTGACAAATTTTGCATAATAAAAAAAAATTAAAAGTATAAGATCGACAGTTGAATAGAACTATGCAACTGGAGTCTCGTAGTAGCGTATCGAATAAGTATTAATCCTTCATTCCTTCTCTACTTGAGTTAGAGTTGAGCATACATAGTAAAGACAAACTCAGTTAGTGGCCGGCGGCCCCAGAACTCCAGAAGCCACAAAAGCCAGAGTCAGTCGTAACAGCACCTTTCTTCACTCCCAAACAAGAAAAAGAGACACTATTCAGTTGGGCAGCCTGCCCTTTCTTATTCCTTCAATTTCACTATTCTTTCTTTCTTTAATTTACTTTTTCGGCACTCCATCTGCTTTATATTCCTTCCTTCGTTTCTATATAGTTCCACATGTCTCCCCCCTTCTTCCTCTGATCCTCTCTCTCTCTGTCTCTCTCTCTCCCTCACATTTAAAATCATCCACCACTCAGATTCTTATTCTCTGAAAATCTCCGAATCTTTGTCCTCATTTCTTGAATCACACAACAGGAGAACCAACCTCATAAGCATTAGAGCTAGAAATGGCAACAGATTCATCATCCTCCGAGCAATTGGAGGAAGATCTATCACTATCCGATCTTCCCCACAATTTCATCAAACCAGATCAAAACCACTCAACTAGTACTAAACCTGATAGTGGTAAGGTCATCGAAGCCGAAGAAGAATTCGATTTTGGCTCTTCCATGCGCGGCAGCTCTTTCTTGGCAGATACAACAATGTGCGCCGCCGATGAACTCTTTTTCAAGGGACAGATTCTGCCTCTGCGTCTCTCCGTCAGCTCCGACAGCGGCTTAACCAAGCCGAACCCGGCACAGCGGTTATCTGTGTCGGGTTCCGAGTCCATGGACCGACATGTTCCATGTTACATGTCAGGTTTCAAAAGCCTTAGCCACGGCAGAAGCAGTAGCTGCAGCAGTACTAGAATTAGTCCCAACTCGTCAAGAAGCAACAGCAACAGTAGCAGCTCCACCACCACAACAAACACTAGCATTGCGAATTCGAAGCCAAGAGTAGTACCTGTCCGAAACCAGTTTTACACGCAGCCGAGCCCGAAACCTCAGATTCATGTTTCAAATGGGGGACGGCTAGAAAAAGTAGGCAGCCGACCGAGCAAGAAATCGTCGTCGATATGGGACTTTTTCCGGTTGGGATTGGTACGAACACCTGAACAGAACCTTAATAAGGTACTTCGTAGTAACAGTGCTCGTGTTAATAGCACAAGAATTAGTGTCAGTCGCAATAGCAGCGTTAATAGCAACAATAGTACTTCTTTTAGCACCACCAACAACAAGACTACTAGTATGGTTGCCAATGGTACTATTAGTGATGGTGAAAAGAACGTCACTAATACTACTGCAGCATTGAACTCGGAGAAGACTCCACAAAGATTTTTCAGCGGGTGTAATTGCTCGTTCGAAGCGGTGGCATCCACTGCTGTCGTCCCGAAAAGTAGCTTGGCTATCTTTAGCGAAGCTACGCATGAGAAGGAAGCCGATAAAGTACCGGCCGACCTGATGAAGAAGAAGAAGAAGAAGAACGGTAGTAAGCAAAAGCAGCTAAAGCAAGACATGTCGCATCACAGAACGTATGAATGGCTAAAGGGGCTTTAAACCGATCGCATGCAAACTTGATCATCTTCTAATTCTTTTGATAGATGTTGTATAAAGTCGATGTCTTGATCATTAGCAGATAGTAGTTCACTAGTAGTGGACTTTAGAACAATATCATCTCGCATGCTCTGCAGTTGCTTTATTTCACTATCATTTTGTTTTTGCCTCTTTTTTTATTTATATTGTTTCCCTTTAGTTTGAAATTAATATTACCTTAATACACATGTATTGAAGTTTGAATTTTAAAGTTAGGGCCAGCTCCATTATTAAGAATTAGTTATAATTAGTTGTCGTTCCTAAGAGAGGGAACAAGAGATCGATGTTCTTAGATGGGATTCTAAATTTTTGGATTAGTTATTGCAAAAATAGTCTCTTGTCATAAAAAAAATAGGATTATGTTGTTGGAATTGTATCTTGATTCAAGTCGCGGATGAGCTGAATGAAGTTAATCACTTAATCTCACAAGAGAAATGTGATATAAGAGTCTTAGTCTCTAGCTAATTAAGGTGTGTAAATTGACAATCTACTACTATACATAATTGAATCATAACATGTCATTTATTTATAATCTGACAATTTGGTGAGACAGGATGATAAGTACAATACTTAACAACAACATAAAGCCTCTTTAATTAATGCATTAATGTATCATATATTAATATAGACTAAATCAAATTTTTCATAAAACGAATCTATAATTACATACATAAAGTTAATCGACATTTATATGTCCATACGTTGTACAAGTTTTAACATGATATTGCACTATAACTATTTGTCCGATCTCATCCAATTAGTTTTGAAGTTTATATATGGTTTAAAATACTGGCCACAGCACGGGGCGCGGTGGTGATAGTGCTAGGCATAGTAGTGTGCTTGTCATGATTAAAGTGTGAATGTGTTGTTGAAGCTTTTAATTTGGTGGGCATATGTTGTATGTGATTGTGGGTTGTAAGAAGAAAGAAATATATGGCAATATTTCAAATTGTAACGTGACTGTCACAAGGGCACGCAAAAGGGAGAAAGAGACAGGCGACAATGTATAGCTAATGGAAGATGGAAAAGTTGAGGGCTACTGTTGAAGCTTCCAACAAAGTTTTAATAAGAGAATGCGAAATGTTGGTTGAAAATATCAATGGCAATCGAGGGGATTTGTTGTTAAGAACAACAAATTGGAGATCGAGGTCTTTAGAAAGAAATTAAGCTATATATAGCCAGATTTTTCTTTTTCATGATCTTATAGGCCTAATGACGTATATATTACGTATGTAGAATCTTAGTCAGAATGTTCAATGTTGAGAGCTAGCTTATCAATGAATCTAGGGTTTCAGTTAGTTAGGTTTTTTTAATTATTATTTATGATTAAGAAAGAATATGAATGATCAAACTAGGTTTAGAGATAGGCAGTCATCAAAGCAATTGAATTGGCTTGGTTAAGAGATTGGGTGCATATTTGGTTGGAGGTCGACTCAAGTACTCTTGTTCTCAATTTTCTTCGCTCCCCACACTTGGCACTCAACTAAAGGTGGAGTGGGAAAACTGCCTGCATCGAATCTCTCAAATGCAATTTCAGTCGTCTCATATATTTCGGGAAGGAAATCAAGTAGCAGATACACTTGCAAATTATGGCTCATCTTCTACTTAGTTTATCTAGTGGGACTCAACTCCTCCATTCGCCTCATTTCTTGTAATAGGGACATGTTAGGTCTCCCTTATTTTTGTTTTCACTGATGTATTTTCATTAAGTTTCTCATATGCTACCAGTTTTAGTGCTTACTGCAAGCTTGTAATCTTTTTCTTTCATTTGAATAAAATTTTCCTCCTTTTTTTTCGAGTATTAGTCATTCTATGCTAAAGAGGTCCTTAACTTAGCTTACGGTACGGATTTCCATATTTTTACCACTTTTCGATTACATATTCACATGTTAACCGTTCAATTTTTAGGTCCTAATGTATATATCATATATGCAAATTTTCAGCTAAATTGATGATCACTAAGGCATCCAAAACTGTAATTTACAAGAATGGTTCAGGTTTGGGTGCCTTAACTATCATCAATTTGGCTAAAAATTTACATATATGATATTTAGCAAAGAAGGCCTATATATATATATATATAATTTTCATCCTCCAAATTTCTATAATTTTGGCTTGCAAATTTTCATTGTACTTAACTATGATTTATTACATAGGTAACTAGACGTTTCTCATGCTGCAAATGGTCGGGTGACTTTTAGTCTTCCTTATCCCTTAATTTGGATATGGGAGACCTTGTATAGAATTTTCCCATGCCGTACAGACAACTTATTCAAAAACTTGACCTACTAAATGTGAAGGGTCCAGTTTGGTCGGTTGAATGGAAAAAATTGAACTTATCATAACGTAAAATATATTAGTATATTACAAGATTAAGAAAATTTTCCTTTTTCAATCCGCGAACTAAATGAAGGATCGATATTAATTTAGTCTAGTCATTTTCTCTTGCGAAGAAACCACAAAAAGGTGCACTGAATGAGAGCATTACTGATTACAAAATACCAATCCGCAACTCCTATGCAAGAAAGAGGTATGCTCCTACTTCCTACCTAGTAATACAATTATCACTGTAAAGTCGAATTAAGTTCCTAAACCGAAAGTTTTTTGAAGGGGCCTAAACCGAAAGTTAAAAAGACAGAAAAAAGAGGGAGGTTGCTCTTGGTACGGCCAAGGGACGGCCTCTTTCTCGCGGGATTCATATTTTAAGTGTCTCTACCTTCCAACAAATTTAAACAAAGTGGATAAATAGTTAATGACAACAAAGTTAATTGGTCTGTATACAATACTAATAACACACACATATATAATACAATTGTAATATATAATCCAACTTATCATTTCGATATTGGATTGTATAAGATACCATACTTTCTTGGGAGCTAAGCCAAGATTGGTTGGAACTTGAAAACATCGGTATTTTCATGATTGCCGTTCTAGCTTAGGGTTTACTATGAAGCCAGTCTCTAAACTCATATTGCAATTTCCACCGAAAAACAATCTTCATACTCACATCAAGTTTAAGTAGCAAGTCGAGAATAAGAATGACTGTTTTGAACAGCGGCAATTTGTCATACAATGGTCGAGGATAGGGCGAGTTTTACTTCACTCATCGTCATTTAGTTCAAAGTTTGTTGCGTCGTTTCACAATCAAAATAGTATTCTTATGTGTTTTAATAACATGTATATTGTCGAAATGATGAACGATTCAAACTACACAAATGTTGAAAGTGTATTGAATTTTTATTGATTTTGTTAGTTTAGTAAATTGACTTTTCTCTCATGAAGGGAGGTACGACCAAATGATTAAACATGAGGGGAATTTTTTTTTTTTGAGAAGATCTAGAATCCATTAATAACCAAAAAAATTACAAATCATTGGAATAACCGGTTGTGGTATCAACACCACGACACATATTCCTACCAAGATCCATAGTTATGGGTCCGTCACTAATAGTAACATCCATGAACCAAAAAAGTCCAACCCCTAACCAGTTTTTACGCCTATCACCCCAGGCTACAAATAACGAAAACCAATCCCGAGTGTCACGATACGAGCTAGTCACCAACATCCAGACGAACCACTCCACCCTCTTCCACACCGTGTCCATAAACCGCCAGACCACGTGCAAGGGAAATCCACATTTCCGTTGATAACCAAATAGCATCGAAATTGTAAAATATTGTTCCCGGGAATAACGCCAACCAAATGACACAGCTACAAAACCACCATGACTCCCAAACCCTAGCTCAGATGAGTAGGGACTTATTGATACTAACCAAAAAACTAAACCAAGAAAGAAAACCCTAAAGTAAGCCAAACGAAGACTACTAAGACCCAGAACCATGTCCCAAAGAGCAGCCACGGTATCCCTGCTAGCGCACATTCTCAGATCGAAACACTCATCTGAGATGTCTCCCACATCAAGACTAATCTGCGTGATTCCAGTCAAGCCGCCACGAGAACTCCACCCCCAACCCAACGCATCTGTAAGCCTCCACCGCTGCCAAAATTCCCGCCTGGACTCCAGAACTACCCAGAGCCTCCAACCCCAATAGCACAGCCGCCCACCGTCGATCCACCAACCAAAACCCATCTGCACAATCATCACATACCAACCACCAAACCCATCACAAATCAGAACCAATGTGGGAGGCCACCACTCCCCCTTTCCCCGTCGATCTGAATCTTTAATCTATAACATGAGGGGAATTGTTAACAAAGCTTATAAAATGCAGGTTTAATGAGAATCTCATTTGCATTACTAAAAACGTAGGTCTCTCTCTCCATGTTGTGATTGAAGATATACAATTCAAAAAAAAAAAAAAAGAGAAACGAGGCAGAAATATGAATGGGGAAGAAAACAAAACAGGTTTTGGTGTATCAATAAGCCAATAAGCCAATAATGGGCCAAAGCTATCTTGTATCAATCCAAGAAGTTTGATTTTTTAAGAGGGTATGCGAATCTGCTCGCCCTAAGGCCATGTTTGTTTCCCAAAATTTAGACATTAATTGGGAAAGGAAAGTGTTTCTTTTCCTGCGTTTAGGGACAGCCAAGAAAGGAAAATTGGTTCCCAAGCATTAATTGGGAAAGGAAAGTGTTTATTTTCCTGCGTTTAGGGACAGCCAAGAAAGGAAAATTGGTTCCCAAAGGAAAGGAAAAAGTGGAGGAAATTGGTTCCTCCCCCTCTCCTCAGGATTCACTTTCCCAATGGAAAGGAAAATTATTCATTTCCTTTCCACCAACCAAACAGGGCCTAAGAAGATACCAAACTTGCAATAGCAGTCTTTGTCGAAAAAAAAAACTTGCAATAGCAGTCAAAAAGTGTGGGATTTTCCAAAGCACGTCCAATCAAAGTTGATACCTTGCTGAAGGAGATTTGCTTACTTAAGTCTTTCTAACAACTTGGTTCATAATCCACGATGATTTCGAATCCTAATTTGTCTCGCTAGGCTGAGAATACTCACAGTAGTAGATATTTGGTTGTTTCCTAATCACATTCCATGAAATAAGGTAACTGAAATTTAAGGATCTGTGAGAATACGTGTTCATGACCAAGCTAGGGATTTATTTATAAGTATCTCAGATATTTTAGTTGTTGCTTACAACACTTTAGTTCATCACATGGCTAAGCCTTAGTGAAGTAATGGTCCTAACAGACATATTAGATTCCTAAGATCGACATATATAGTATGAACTATGAAACAATAATTAATATGATGATTTAATTATTAGGAAGAATAAATTAAGGTCACACGAACTTGTCTTTTTTGCTAGTGAAATGTGTATTTTCTCTTGCTAGGGTTTCATTTGTACTTTTTCTTTAGAGAAAATTCATCGAAATTAAAATTAGTCACAAATGATAATGAAAAAAAATGATTTAAAGACGATGAATGATGTATTGTTTTTTGTTTTTACATATGTCATTGAGAATCAAATCCATGACATTTACAATGTTAGAATTATAATTTACCAACGGATCACAGCTCATTAACCTGTGACGAATGATGTATTCTAATTTAGTGACAAAGGGTCAACAATTATATATGCATCATCCATCAATTATAAATCAACTTCACAAAACAAATTGTGAAATCGGATAGTTCTAAGATTTATCAACAAAATGATGAAGTCAAGAACGATGGTCCCTGGGTTCTACAAAAACATGTGCTAAATTGTGACATACTCATCCATTTTCTGCAGTCAATGACATACTCAGCTTAGTTTGCAAGTAACACCAATCTTCTGTCTAGTTGCTGTGCAATTTATAAAAAAGATTTTAAAAATAGTATTCATGTGACAGAAAAAAATATAAATCATACCAATATTGTTATATATTTTTATATGTCGGTTGACCCTAAATGGTAGAACTGAATAATGATAGGTATTATTCTTATGATCACGTCTCTAGGAAGTTTGTGTAATTTCGCCCTTATTTACCAATCAAACTTTACACGTTTTAGCTTAATGAAATCTTCTTGTTCTAGATTTGTGAGAAAAGATCTATAATGGAAACATAGGAAATTTTACCATTTTTTGACAACAAGAATCAAACAGTTCCTTTTTTCGTTATGGATTGTGGATTATTTTAAGTTATTTGTCAATGCCCCAAAAAATGAAGACTCTTCCCATATGATCTTATCCTCGGAAAATCAAATGGTCTCCTGTCTCCACCTCCCAACTGAGTTGCGAGCTCTATCCATCCCCCATATTCCTTGTCACTCGGACTCGGACTTGGATTCCCATTTCCTTCAAAAACAATTCGATTCCCATTCGCTTTCTCTTTCCCCTTTGCCTCTCTGCGACGAGCACTAGGTAAGTTTTCTCCGTCCCGCCACTAACCTCGGGTCCAAAACCGCTTACTTTGAACCATTCGACGTCAATACAAACCCCCCCAACATTCCAAAACCCCTCAAATCTTCTTCCCTATTTGATTAAAATCCATCAAAGTCTTCGTCTTTAAAATAAAAAAAGATAAAAAAACAAGCACGGAAAATTACTCCATTCACTTCACACGGAATCCCCACGTCCCTCTCTGTCTCAGTCTTTATTCCACATTCTTTAACAACCCAAAACCCACGTCGTGTTGTTCCTCTCTATATCTCTCCCGGAACCAGATTTTGAGAATCAAAGTCTGAAACTCATTGTTTTAGTAAAACCCAAAAGCCAGAGTGACCAAGAATCAAAGATTGAGACTTTGGGACTGATAGGCCGAAGCCAGAGAGGCCCAGATACTCAAGTTGGAAACCCAATTCTGGCAGTGATGTTGGAGATGTGTAGGAGACCATTGGAGAAGTGCTTTGGAGGTGGAGATGATGAGCTTCTATGGCACACGGACTTGAAGCCTCACTCTTCTGGGGAGTATTCAATTGCTGTTGTTCAGGCTAATTCATCTTTGGAAGATCAGGGACAAGTGTTCACTTCTCCTTCTGCCACGTATGTTGGAGTTTATGACGGCCATGGTGGTCCTGAAGCTTCTAGATTCATCACTCAGCGGCTCTTCCCCTTTATTCAGAGTGAGCAGAAACACTACCCTTGTTCTAAATTTTTTAGCTGATGAATTTTGAAGAGTTCTATGATTAATAGTTCAGCTTTGATGAGCAAACAATCAGATTCAGATGGGTGTGTTTTGATTTTTTTTTTTTTTTTGAAGTTTGCAACTTTTCAACCAAAAAGATGAGTTTTGTACTTTTGCTGAAATTTCAAGTTGGTTTATTATTGTTAGAGTTTTCAAATGAGCAAGGTGGACTATCAGAGGATGTGATTAGGAAAGCGTTTGATGCAACTGAGGAGGAGTTTGTGGACTTGGTCAAGCGGTCATGGCCGGCACGGCCAAGTATTGCTTCTGTAGGTTCATGCTGTCTTGTTGGCGCCATTACGAATGATGTCTTGTATGTGGCTAATCTCGGAGATTCGAGGGCGGTTCTTGGTCGGAGAGCAATAGATGGACCGACGGTGGTGGCAGAGCGGTTGTCTACAGATCACAATGTTGGAGTGGAGGAGGTGAGGAGGGAGGTTAAGGATCTTCACCCTGACGATTCGCACATTGTGGTTTATACTCGTGGGGTTTGGCGAATTAAGGGCATTATTCAGGTACTAGATGTGGTTTCTTTTACCATCCTAATCATCTTTGATATGAGTATTCATTAACTTTACTGGTTTTGAGTTCTGTTAGGAGCAATTGAATGAGTAATGAAATATCAGATTGGCTTTATCTGTTTTAGTTTGTTGTAATATGTGATTCGTGCTTGGTCTGGTCCTGTTATGATTTGCTCCAATGCCAGTAGGTTTTCCATCACTGAATTAGCTTTTGGGGGAATTCGTCCCCGAGATTTAGTGAAATTTTGTGATATGAGCATTGTGGAAATGAGTGGCTTCTACTCTGCATTCCGAGATTATCAGTGCATGAAGAGGAGCTTGATTTTAAGATAATGTGATGTTAATCTTCTCATGTTTTCCATTCTTGTCGTCTTACAGCATACTGTTCCAAAGCATGAACCTCATCCCCTAAAAAGATGTGATCCTGCTCCGCTTAGGTGCATTGTTTGAAGATATCTTTTCAAAGACTAGATCCTTACAACCATATTTTTCCTGAAGTCCATGACGGAAAAGTCCACTTTAAAATGTGGATATGGTATTCTTCCTCTGTCCAGTTGATGTCCTTCTATCTGTATCCACTTTCCAGCAGCTAACATTCAACTGCTCTAGACAAACAGTAGTGGTTTTCATGGAATTCACATGAAAACTTAATAATAGGTAGTGACTAGTCAAAATCATGAGCTGATATTCCATGACAACCTAATAATAGGTAGTGACTAGTCAAAATCATGGTTGAGCTGATGCAACATGTGATCTTTTTGGAGTGCAATAGCATAAGCAATTGAGTGCCACAACAAGTTTCAGGCTCATTATGGAAGCAGACATAAAGTTACATGAATATGATGTTACCTATCACCTTTTCTGTGAAACTTTTAGTTGCTTGGTAGTCAACTTCAGTGATTCTAGATATTTTGTAAAAGTGAATGAATTATAGTGAGCTCACTATAATTCACTACTAGTCAACTTAGTGTCACTTATCTCTTTGTAGGTATGTCCCGTCTATGATCTGATGAAATGTTCCCTGTGTAGGTCTCTAGATCGATCGGAGATGTCTACTTGAAGAAACCTGAGTTTAACAGAGATCCTCTCTTCCAGTTTGGTATACCTGTTCCTTTAAAGAGGCCTGTAATGACATCAGTACCCTCAATATTGGTTCGGAAGTTGCAACCCCAGGACATGTTTTTGATATTTGCAACAGATGGTCTCTGGGAGCATTTGACTGATGAAGCAGCTGTTAAAGTCGTCTCAAAAAATTCAAGAGTTGTATGTAGTTTCTCGATTGTGTGCAGATTTTTCTTCCAATCTCTTGTTATATACATGATGATAAGATATTAAGAGTTGCTTAAATATAATGACAGGGAATAGCAAAGCGACTGGTAAGAACTGCCATTGAGGAGGCTGCAAGGAAAAGAGAATTGAGATATGATGACATAAAGAAACTTGAAAAGGGGGTAAGGCGTCATTTCCATGATGATATCACTGTAATTGTGATATTCCTGGATCATCCACAAACTTCCCCAAATGCTACGGATAACAGCCTCTTTACCTGCACTAGTGTTCCCGTTGATATCTTTTCTAATAATGACGATGAAGCAGTTGGCTCACTTCATACATTTCCCTGAGGAAACCAGTTGCGCATGAATATGCACTTTTTTTGTTTATAAGATGAGAGCTTGAAACTTAGGTGCATCTTGTAGAAGAAGGCCGGAGTTTCGTTGTGATTTTACATGAATGTTTATTGTACATAGATTGGTAGATGAGAGATGGCAGATTGAAGGTGCTGCTGATTTCTCGGCTCTGAACTTTGACCTCATTTTCAGCTCTCGCTCTCTGGTCAGGATATAATTTGTTTCACATGATGTAAATTCTGAGATATTCAATTTATGTTATTCCGGATACACCGGATCAGATAGTTTTCTTCCTCCCTCTTTATTTTGCATAAAAAGGAGCTTCAGCAACTATTAATTTAACAGTATCAGGCAGCTTCTAGTTTTTGTTTTGGTTTTGTTTTTTGAAAGGAAATATGGATGTTCAGATACTCAGAAGCATAGGCCATGCCGCCATGGGGATCAAAATGCCAGAACCCTAAATTTATGTGACCCTTTACTAGTATTATGGCAATGGTTTCTCCTGTCTCTGCGATTGTCATTCCAATTCCCAGGTTAACCACTCCCGTCAAAGTGCCGATAGCTTAGGCAAGTGACAGCATTTCTGATTCTTACACGGTTCACTCTCGATGGCTTGAACTCTAGGCCAGGAATTCGAAAGACACTTCCACACCACAACCAACACCCGTTAACGAAACATTGACAGGTTTATGAGATCCGGATAAACTTATAAGTCAACCTAATCTGTGATACTTGATATATGAAGGATTTTGATGGGAACGTCGTGTGCACGCTCTGTTCATTTGCATGTGAAGAACCATAAACTTTGGAGAAATTATTATTTGGTCTCAGAGTATCACGTGACACTGTCATGTGGTGATCCAAACTAATAATATCACTTGAATATGGTGGAGACCATGCATGAGGTTAAATAAATAAAAAATTATTAATTTAATAGACCAATCAAAAATCACATTGATCAATAATATCACCCCAATACTATAATCTGGAATCTGTAAAAATAAAATGAGAATTGGAATTGGTCTACTCATTTAATTTCATATTCCCTTTATATAGGGAGAGAATTACAACGGAAATATCAATTACAATGATGACATTAAATGCTGATTGATCTGTAATCCTTGCTGATTGATGGTAATCGCTAATTCATTGATTCTCTCTTTGTCAGTCACTTTGACGAAGGTACATAATGTGATTTTCCTTTAACACTCCCCATTGTGCCAAGTCAAAGACGAAATGGTGCATGAGTTTAGGTACATAATGTGATTTTCCTTTAACACTTTGACGAAGGTACATAATGTGATTTTCCTTTAACACTCCCCATTGTGCCAAGTCAAAGACAAAATGGTGCATGAGTTGTTGCCTCACTAAAAACCTTGCCAAGTAACAATAAAAACCATGTGGGACAACAAATACACCTTAGTCGAAGGAAAAGAGCACAACGCACCTTCTACATGTGAGGATGACATGTGTGTGTTAGACTCCCCCTGATGTCTACACCTCCCCCTGATACTTGCATTAATCAAGGGAGCTTGGAAAGTCTTCGCATTCCTATGTTTTTCACATGTTTCTCAAATGTGGTCTTGGGCAATGATTTGGTGAACAAATCTGCCACATTCTCCTCAGACCTTGCTTGATTCACCTGAATCTTGAGAAGAGCCGGTTGTTGCTGATTGTAGAAAAAGTTTGGCGATATGTGTTTTGTATTATCACCCTTGATATATCCTAGCTTTATATGTTCGATGCAAGCTGCATTATCTTCATAAATGCAAGTAGGCTCTTCAGTGGTAGAACTCAAACCACTAGTCCCTCGAATATATGTAGTAATAGCTCTTAACCATATGCATTCACGAACCGCCTCATGTAGAGCAATGATCTCTGAATGGTTTAAGGAGGTAGCGACAAGGGTTTGCTTGGTTGATCTCTAAGAGATCGCTGTGTTCCCAATGGTAAATACATACCCAGTTTGGGAATGACCTTTATGTGGGTCAGAGAGGTACCCAGCATCAGCAAAACCAACCAAAACGTCATTTGGCGTTTCGGTGTAGTGAGTGACGCTTTCGCCATTAACATTTCCTTTAGGGGATTGCAGTTCCATCTGCGGTCCCTCTTGTCTCTCTGTAGGGAAAGAACAGTCTCAAGTCAATGGTTCCTTTTAGGTATCGAAAAATGTTTTTGATACCATTCCAATGACGCTGCATTGGCGTTGAGCTAAATATAGCTAACAAGTTCACTGAGAATGCAATGTCTGGTCGAGTACATTGGGCTAAGTACAATAATGTGTCTATTGCACTTAGATAGGGAGTTTCAGCTCCCAACACCTCTTCGTCATATTCCTTTGGATGGAATGGATCTTTCTTTGCATCCAAACTTTTACCGATCATGGGAGTGCTAGCAGGATGCGCTTTATCCATATTAAATCGCATGAGCATCTTTTGGACATACGCAGACTGGTGGATGAGTATTACACAAACTCGGTGTTCTAGCTCAAGGCCTAGACAAAATCGAGTTTTCCCAAGATCCTTCATCTCAAATTCGGATTTCAGATAGCTCGCGGTTTCTCTTATTTCATCAAGAGTACCTATTATGTTCATATCATCGACATATACAGCTACAATTGCAAATCCGAAACTTGTTTTCTTTATGAATACGCAGGGGCACAATTCATCGTTCTTATATCCCTTCCCAATCAAGTAGTTACTTAGACCGGTATACCACATCCACCAGGATTGTTTCAATCCGTAAAGTGAGCGTTTCAATTTAATTGCAAACGCACTCCGTGGTTAAGAGTCACTTGACATGGGTAATGTGAGGCCATCAGGCACTTTCATATATATCTCTGAATCTAGATCCTCATAGAGATATGCAGTAACCACATCCAGGAGCTGCATTTTCAGTCCTTCGGAAACTACCAAGCTAACTACATAGCGGAACATTATAACGTCCATTACTGGAGAGTATGTCTCCGCATAGTCAATTCCAGGGCGTCGTGGGAAATCTTGCGCCACAAGGCAAGCCTTGTACCTCAGGACTTCATTATTCTCATTACGCTTTCTGACAAAAACACATTTATGTCCTACAGGCTTTACACTTGGTGGAGTTAGCACTACCGGACTAAATACCTGTCTCTTTGCCAAAGAATCTAGTTCTACCTGGATTGCTTCTTTCCATTTAGGTCAATCTGCTCTTTGTTGACATTCTGCAACAGAGCGTGGTTCCATATCCTTGTGCTTTATGATTTCTTGAGCAACAGTGTATGCAAATATATCATCAATGTGTATGGAAGATCTTTCCATCAACTCATACACACTCTCATAATCCATTAAGATTTCTTTATTCTCTGGAATCATTTTAAACATCAGAGCGTCCTCCAGTATTGATTCATGGACATAACTATAATTAGAGACAATCTCATGAGGGGATTCTATACATTGATTATTAATTGATTAGTTTGTACCTTACTCACCCTCTTCTTCCTTGGGTGAGTGTCAATCGAACCAAGTGGCCTCTCTCTCTTCCTTTGGGGAGCCACGACCTCAACCACACCTCCACTAAGTGTGGTTGCAGTGCCTCTATATGTTGCACCGTGCCCTTTGTTAGGGACTTCTAACCTTGCAGACACATTTGCAGCTGGTATATGTGATCTCGTTATTTTTGCGATATCAGTAAACGCATTAGGCATTGAATCTGCTACGTTCTGAAGTTAGATTATTATTTTCACTTCACTTTCACATTGTGAAGTGCGGGGATCAAAATGAGATAGAGTGGGGAGAAACCACGACAATTCATGTCGTTCCCTTGGAAAATCCTTTTTCTTATCTCCCCCTAACGACGGGAATGCTGTCTCATCAAAGTGACAATCCGCAAATCTAGCAGTAAAGAGATCGCCTGTCAAGGGTTCCAAATAGTGGATAATCGTTGGAGATTCATATCCAACATAAATACTTAATCGTCTCTGAGGACCCATTTTGGTGCGCTGTGGGGGTGCAATAGGCACATATACTGCGCAACCAAATATGCGTAAGTGTGAAATGTCAAGCTCATATCCAGTTACCAACTGGTACGCAGAAAATGGTTGGCTAGCAGTGGGTCTGAAACGAGTAAGTAAAATTGCGTGAAATATTGCATAACCCCAGGCAGACATTGGCAGGTTAGTGCGCATAACTAGTTCCCTAGCCACCATCTGTAGCCTTTTGATGGTAACTTCTGCGAGACCATTTTGTGTATGCACATGGGATACAAGATGCTCTACATAGATCCCAATAGACATCAAATGCTTTTGATGTAAACACTCCAGCATTATCAAGCCTTATAGCTTTGATAGGGTGATCATAGTGGTGAGCCCTTAAACATATAATCTGTGCAAGGAGTTTTGCAAATGCAGCATTTCTTGTGGAAAATAAAGCGACATGTGACCAGCGTATCGAAGCATCCACCAGAACCATAAAGTACTTGAATGGTCCGCATTCTGGATGGATAGGTCCACAAATATCTCCTTGTATCCTTTGTAAGAATGGAATGTCTTGTTTTGTGTCTTTAGCATAGGAAGGTCTCGATCCTGTTTTTGCTAAAGAGCAGGTTTTGTAAAGCGAGTGATGTGCCTTTGAAATAGTCAATGAGGCATAATGGGAGGGAGGTAGTGCTTCTGGTACTTCAAAAGACAATGGTTGCATTTGAGCAGTACTAGAACTGACACTTTGTAGTGTGGCAGATTTTTCTCCCATTTTATTTTTCACTCTAAATAAAGGATGTCCATATGAGTTCTTTAAAATATGGATCATCATGTCACGACCGGGGTGCCCTTGGCGGTCATGCCAAAGCCTTTATGAGTCAGTGTCCCACATTTCATTGTTGGTGACAGCATAGGATTTAATGATCAGAATTGTAGTGAGGTACAGTCCACTAGATTGACTCATAAATTTCTCTAAAATGCATTTCCTTCCACATTCATTTGAGGTAATATAGAGCTATTCAGTTCCATTCTCACAGTGTGTTTCTACATGATAGCCGTTGGCACGAATATCTTTCAAATTTAACAAGGTTCAATTAGCTCTGGGTGCATATAGAGCATCTGTGACTTTAAATGTTGTGCCAGTAGGCAGCAAAATTTTGGCAGTTCCTTGCCCTTTTATTACTTGTGATGATCCAATTTCATAGTCACAGAGGAATTATAGGCTATTAATTCAATGAATAATTGCCTATTCCTTAATATGGTGTGGGTAGTCCCACTATCAACTAAACACTCAAGTTCTCCTCGATTCATTCCTACAAATAAATGGGAGGTATTGCTAATTAATTTAGAAAATATATCTCATATTCTTTAGAGTATTTCTATTTTAGTAGAATGAGAATCTTTTCATTCTAATAAATTTTTTTTTTTCTAGATGGATTGCTTTACATCTTTATAGTGCTATTTCGAACCATGTAAATTTGTGTAGTAAATAAAAATCGAATAAATTCAATGCTTCATAATAAAATTTGAAATTTATTAATAAGCCAACGATAATCGAATTAAGGTCTTGTTCAGAAATCTAATTCATCAAACCATCATTGAAATAAACTTTAAAACCAAGTAATAGTCTAATTAAAAATGAGACATTATGCCTTCACAATTGTTTTTGGAAAATAAAATAAATAAAGCAGATAAGTCAAAATCTGAAGCATCCATTGACTGAGCAAGTTGCTTGTTGCCATTAAAGTCTTCAATTGTGAGGTTGACATCTGGGTCATGGTCGTCTTCTTCCATATAGTGAGCCTCTTTTTCTTTAGACTCCATATACCTCTTGTAATTGGTTGTTACTCTGTTGCTTGCTTGGCAGTTCTTGTACCAATGCCCAATGACTCCACACCTATAGCATGGTTCATTGCCAACTCTTTCATGTTTGACTGAAGGGTTCTTAGGTGCCTTTTGCACCTTGTTTCCATGACCACTAGGGCCAACACCACCATCTCTGCGCCATACATTGGGAAGGTCTCCACGGCCGGGACCACGACCCCCATGTCCCTTGCCATGTGGTCCATTGTTTCCATGTGGGTATGGATCAGCACGTCCAACCCCCTTTGCATTTACCATAATTATCCTCGAGAATTTTCTTTGTCTCAACAAGGCTAGCATTGTTGTTCAAAAGAACCTCATTATGCCTCTCACCCACTTGCAGTAGGTTGATCAGCTTATTGAATGTTGTGATTCTTTTGTTATTATACTCCAACCTGTACTGGTTTGCTAGTATAAATGCTTAAATAGGAAAAGTAGAAAGAGTCTTCTAGATCATATCATCTTCTGTGAGTTCATTTCCACAGAAATTTAGACGTGCCTTTAGGCACAACATGTCCTTGTTGAAGTCATTGACCCTTTATAATCAAGCAAGCGGATTTCATTCCACTGAACGATCAGTTTTGGGAGTAAGTGTCATGAATGTTCCCAAAACATCCCTTAAGGGCATCCCACAGTTCTTTGGGTGTCTTCAACTGAAGGTACTCCCGGCGTTGGCTAGGATCAATATGTCGCCTCAGAAACATTAAGGCATTTGCTTTCACCTTGTCAGACTGTCCATCGTCTATGGGGTCAGTGGGAGTTTTGATGGTGGCAGTGTAGTCCTTGGCCACAAAAGCAGTTTCTACATCGGAAACCCAACGGTGGTACTCAATTCCTTCTGATTCCAAAATGTCAAATTCAGGTCGAGTTGGATTAGCCATCTATATAAAACAAGAGAGAAGATATAAATTATGCAGTCATAAAGACATCCACGTGAATTATTTTCCAAAAAAAATATATATATGAATTAGATTTCAAGACCAAGATTCATAATGGTCACATTTTTCGATGCTATATGAAAATGCTTTATCACTGTAAGTGTGTATGTATAATGCGCATGAATTTTCATTATCATGACAAAACGGAATTTATATATTGCATTCTAAAAATAACCATAGCACATTTAATAATAAATATAACATAGCATATATAAAAATAAATTACATGGCATGCTCAAATTTCATAAATATACAACAAAATATATGTTACACATAATAATAGCAATAATATATCATGCGTAAATAGACATAAATAAAATTCGCAGAACATGCTTGAGATAGGAGAGAGGTTTGGAGAAGATGAACAATGAAAGGACAACTATACTCTTGAAAAGTTAACCCTGTTAACGGTTTTACTGTTCCCAGGTATGAATCTTGGGTCGGGGTGAAAAGTCTAGGTACCAAAATGATATTTTTTTAAGTTGAGGTACGAAATTTATTAGTGGCTCGTAGTTCAGGTACTATTTGTGAGTTTTTCCCTAAAGATAAACATATAAAACATAAAATTTTGCAAACAGTACACCAAGTACAGTCCTCTAATAATTTCCATACATAATATTTCAAACCGATCATTTTGGTACAAGGACTTTCGAGCCCGACCCACTTTGTAGACATGCCATCACTAACGTCGTTTAGTCTTATGTCATTACTCATTTGTCATAGGGTAATTTAGTACTTGTACCTCTTTCTGAATTTGACACTCTCCCTCTCTTCCTCCATGGCTGCGACCAGAAATTTTCCCAGTCCTTTACCTACTCTCTTGTTATCTTTCCTCCAAGCTCTTTTGTAACCAAACCCAATCCCAATATCATAGGTATTACTCCATAATTGTAAGTGAGCTCCATTATAAAGTTCATTTCTTCCAGCCCGAATCCGAGGAAAGCATTCGAGTACTTCTCTTCTGGAATATCCCTTTGCCGCAACCCGCAATAGCTTCATCCATCCCAAGAGCCTCAGTGTAAAACTTGATGGTGTGCTTGAGATAGCCCGAATCCGAGGAAAGCATTCGAGTACTTCTCTTTTGGAATATCCCTTTGCCGCAACCCGCAATAGCTTCATCCATCCCAAGAGCCTCAGTGTAAAACTTGATGGTGTGCTTGAGATCACAGACGCGGTACACGGCTTGGAGGAGGCGTCGCTTGTCCTTCTTGGGAAATTCCAGAAGCTCCGAAGCGACGAATATCCTCATCAATTTCTTCTTCTATCGTCCGATTCATCAGAGTGAATGGGAGCCATTGGATCCGCCCACGATTCTTCCTCCCCTCACCTTCACCTTCATTAACGTCGCTCGCCGCATCCCGCCTCCACATCACCAGCGGTCGTAATTGAAACCTTGAATTCTCCAACAACAATATCAAATCAAATTTCGAATTTCTTGATCAAATTGGGTTTCTGCAATTGAAGGTGAGGGACTGGGTTCAATGCATAGATCACACAAGTAAGGCGATAGAACTTACTTTGAATTTCTTGGATAGCTGGCCATGCCTGAAGCTAAAGCTTTGCCATTGATATAGAACACGATGAACAAGAGGGAAAGAAGATTCACAGGGTTTTGTTACTAGTATATTTATTTTATTTTTTAACAGAGTTAAGCCTCATCTGCTTCACTCTCGTACTCCATATCTTCCTCACTCACCATAGCCATCAATTCAACTGTCACAGCAACGAAAACCCTAAATTAGAGTTGGAGATCTTGAACATATGAACCTAATAGAGAGAAGATGTGGGAGGTGAGGATGAGAGATTAAAGATTAAAAAGTTGGTTTCGGCGGAGAAGCTTGAGAATTGAAGGGTGTTGATTGATGGTAATGGTTGGAATTGCGGAATTGCGGAATTGTAGAGGTGATCGAGATTTGGGAGGGGGGAAGACAGATGGGTGCCCATAGTGAGAGAGAGAGAGAGAGAGAGAGAACAGTGGGTGCTCAGAGTAAAAACTCGAAGAGACCAAATTACCCCTTAAATTAGGCTAAACTAACGGCGTCATTGATGTAGTGTCTAGATAGTGGGTCGGGTTTCAGGTTTCATGTACCAAAATGCTTGATTTGGAACTTTATGTACTGTTTCCTTACTTGGTGTACTGTTTACAAAATTTTCCCTAAATAATAGGCATGTTTTAAAGGGATCAAAATTATCTAACTACACATGCTCAAAAGTTCTAATTATAAACAATTAAATATAAATAAAATTCACATAAAATAAAATAAATAAAACATACTTGGTTTTGAGAAAAACAAAACGATCCTACCGCACGCGTGTGTTAATGTAGGCGTGCGTAGTGATTTTTTTTTGGGCTTGAGAAAAACTGGGCCTCTTCCTCTTTCTTTTCAGTAGTGGGCCATGGGCCTTGTTTTTGTTTATTTTCTTTCTGGGCCGGGGGGGGGGGGGGGGGGGCCTGTTTCTTTTTTTTCTTTCTGGGTCGCAGGACCCATTTTTTCTTTTTGGACCGACTCTTTTCTTTGGGCCGGGTCCTCCTTTTTTTTTTTTTTTTTCTTCTTTCTTCTCCTTCTGGTTTTCTGTTGTTTCTGGGCAGCTTCGATCTGGTCTTCTGGTGTGCAACAGGGGCAGGGTAGCAGAGTCAGGGCTGGGCAGGGGCGCCGGGTTGCTGCTGCAGGCTGGTTTGGCTGCTGTCGGGTGTGAGGAGGGCGCTGGGATCTGTAGCCGGTGATGGGCAGCGACTAGGCTGCAGGCTGGACAGCAAGTGCTGTAGTAACGCCGGTCTGGGCTGTAGGGAGGTGGAGGTGGGGTGAGGTGAGGCCCATGTGGGCTGGATGGCGCGGTGGAGGAAGGCAAAATGGAGAGGGAGACGAGGCCGGTAAGGAAGGCAAAATGGTGCTGGGACCAGTGTTGCTGCGTCGGGGTTGGGACCGAGCTGTAGGTGAGCGACTGGAGAAGATGGCTCTGGTGCTGGATGAAAAACCGACGAAGGCCGGTCTGTGCGGCTTGAAGATTTTTTTTTTTTTTTGGTGGAGGCAGAAGAGAAGGAAATTTTTTTTTTCTTCTAGGGTTTTTAGTTTTTTTTTTTTTCCCGACGGAATGAAGAAAGAAACTAGAAAATTAGGTTTTTTTCTTGGCTATTGGCTCTGAGCGTCCTGATAACATGTAAAAGTAAAATGAGAATTAGAATTGGTCTACTCATTTCATTTCATAGTCCTTTTATATAGGGAGAGAATTACAACGGAAATATCAATTATAATGATGACATTAAATGCTGATTGATCAGTAATTCTTGCTGATTGATGGTAATCGCTAATTCATTTATTCTCTCTTCGTCAGTCACTTGAACGAAGGCATGTGCTTTTCCTTTAACCAGTGTTCTAAAAATCGGGCGCCCAGGTCGCCTAGGCACTGGGCGATGGCTCTCCGATTCGATTAGTGCCAAATCGGCAGGGTTGGGCGGGCTGGAGTTAGGCGGCTGCCTGGGTAGCCGACTAGGGGCCTGAGCGGGTTGGCGGCCGGTCTAAGTGGGTTTCCGCATTTATATAGAAATTTTTTTTTTCCCGACCTGCCTAATCGTGATGCGAGATGCGATCTGCCTCTCTCTCAATCGACTACCGGGCGCCTCTCTCTCTCCCCACCGCAAGTCTCTTAATTTGATTCTAAGGTTCTAACTCCTCTCCAATATTGCTTCGTCCTCTCTCTCAATCATCACCCTCCATCTTTGTCTCTTTGATTTGATTTATTGACTGTGTTTTCTGAAATTATTCAGCTCTCAATCAGATTGACAGATTTAGTTCTTTCGTTTTTTATCTGATTTATTGACTGGGTTTTCTGAAATTTGTTTTTTCTGGGTATATGAAATCCATGTTTGGGTTTATTGATTGGATGGTTGCTGCAAATCTGCAATTGCAAATGAAACTGGGTTTTATGTTTTCTATGATGTATTGGTTTGAGTTCAGATAGTGCAAAATCAACCTCCTGAGGTATTCAGAAAGCTCAATTTTAGTGGGTACCAAATGATGGAAATTGAAAACATTGGATGGTCTGATGCTGATACCGCTACCACATATTCTTAGCTAACTATGCAAAAGTGATGGGTTTTATTGCATTATTGGTTCTGATCTTTGTGTTTTCAATTGGCGACTTATGAATTTGTCAAATTTCTAATGCGAAAATGAGTGATGGGAGTGGCGTTGATGTTGCTATGTACTTATGCAGCTTTTCATGATTGTGCAGATATTGTATATCTATTGGATCATAATAATCACTTGCTAGAAGTAAATGGGAGTGATGGTTGTTTAATGTTTAATCAAACAATTGCTAATTGTTCGTTTCATTTTTTGGAACATTGGATTATACCTGCGAGTTTGGGAAAAAGAAAAAAAAAACAGCTGCAGCTTTGTTTTTAGATGAAAAGCAAGGAGCTTTGTTTTATGTCAGGACACTATTAGTCTTATATTCGTGTAAAAAATAACAAAGAATGCTCTTTTAATAGACTAACAGTATGCCTTCTATAATTGTCATGAACTACATGATAATTCATAGTTGTTGACTTGTTTCCATAGCAGTATAAATCATGAATGTTCAAGATTCTATTATATTACTCTTTATATATTCTTATATATAAATAAATGCTATTAAAAATTAAAAAAATATGAAACCGCCTAAATGTCTAGGCGTTAATCTCCTGACCACCGCTCGATTAGCGCCTAGCGATTTTTCGAACCTTACCTTTAACAAACCAATGTTATAATTTCCCCAAACGTCTTCGATCCCAAGAAACAAAAAAAAATCAGATGCAATCTTTTGAATCTTAAATGGCCCTAATCTGAAAGATCTTTTAAGATCCTCCATTCAATACTCGAAGAAATCGGAGCTCTGTAGAACACCTCATGGGCTCATGCAAGCGAGTATGATTGTATATGAATCTCTGATCCACCGAGTCGCTAAAGAGAGCTCCACGTGTATAACACATTAGGCAATATCTATGAGCTGTGGCAGTGAGTTGCAGTTGCCCCACATGCATGGAAGTGCTGGGGTTTCCCAAAATAGTAGTCGTCACTCGCCCCCATGGCCTAGGCTGTCGGCTGATTTATAAAGGGACGTGCACAGTTCAATCGGAATTGTTGGCGGGTTCTCAGGAAGAGAGTATCAGTAGCCATCATCGGTCACTCTATTATTAAAATTTTGTGCCCTTCTGGAGGTCTGGTCTGGTTGGCGACACGTCAAAGTGTCAAGTGTGCGTCGTTTAACTCCTTCCAATAATTGTGTAATCAATGGTGTAATGACTACACCGTGGGGTAACTGGGTTCATCACATCAGATTAGTTAGTACGTATGTTTGAGTTGACCTCACAATGACTACGAATCTACGATCATGATGTACTAGTCTGGCAAAACAGAAGAATCGTCCTGCTAGGTTGGTGTTTGGTTTGCCGAAATCAGGTAACCATCCTTTTAGGTCTAGTTGGGAGCTCGGCCGTCCTCGACTCCCTCACCCGATTCATTGTGAACAAACAAGTTTTTCTCGTCTTGTTCTCTCTTTTCTCATAGGCACATATTGACAATGGTCGCCGATCTTGGTGTGATGGTATAGATCTAGTTGATAATGGGACAAACCGCAATAGATTCAGCCAATTACGGCACAGTATGATACAAATGGACGATTGTGTTGTTTTGAGAGCATACATCATTAGACTGAATGATAGAAATAATTAGGGATAAGGGCAATGATATAGGGTCTCAATGAGGCCTAAGATTTGTGGCCTCAAATCCTAGGTGTCATGCCATGTAAGCAAATACAAATTTTATTTTCAATTCCACATAATAAATCTTGTCACGTCATACTATTGCAACACCAATTTTACCCTTTTATATTTCCTTCTAGATGTTAGGGGATGAATCAATTACATTGATTGATGAATTAAATTAGGGGAAAAAAAAAAAAAGATAAGTTATTAATTATGTATTAATTTAAGAGATATGTCTACAAATTCTTTTAAAAATATTTTTCTTCATTTAATTAAATTCTTTCCTATAAATTTTCTTTCCAAATAGCATCAATATAGTCAAGAAATAGGCATTTAACTTTTCTTTTCAAATATTGATTAATTTCATCCAAAAAAATAGCATTAATAAATTGAATTTGAAAAATATGTATGTCTAAATTAAAAGGTAAGAAAAAATTACAGCCATTAATTATCATCTACAAATCTAAATATAAGGGAAAAAACAATAATAAACTCAAATATAACATGTAAACCCGCTACATAAAGAGAGAAAAAAATGAACAAAAGAATATATATAATCATATGAATATGTATTTTTCACATTGTATTTTCAAAATTTACAGGAACCCAAAATTCATATACATATGTTATGCAAATATATTGAATGAGTGTACGTGCAAATTTATTGACTAAATTACATGAATTTTTTTCTATTCTTGATTGAAGAAAAAAATTGTTGTTTAAATCTAAGCATGAGTGTAATGAAAAGAAAAAAATTAAAAAAAAAAACCAAAATAATTTTTTTTAGAAGAAAGCTAAAATAACTTTTTTTTTTTATTTTAAAAGAAGCCAAAATAACTTAGATTCATTAGATTTTGGAAGGATAATATGGTATTTTTTTCAAGAATTACATGTCATGATTTGACAAATTGGTGATGTGTATAGGTGATATGGCATGACACCTAAGATTGAGGCCACAAATCTTAGGCCTCATTGAGGCCACAAATAATTTTCCTTAGGGATAATGACCACTTACCCATAGAATACCAAATACAACCACATTCACTCCACCAACTTATTTTTAACTCCACTCACACAAAAGTTTTCTCTGTGTCTCCCAACTATTCTTTTCACTTAATGTTTATCCCATTAATACCCCTCTCTCTTGCTTTTACTATTCTTTTGTTTCCTTTTATTTTTCTTTTGATGAAACGTGGTGAGCCATCTTGAATTTATTTGTCTAAATATAATTGCAGCTAAATTGCATCATCTATTCGACAGTAAACAGTTAAACATTACTATTCATAATTCCGATTGTCGATAGACTTGAGTTACTTGCTATATGTAGAAATACAATCAAAGATTTACAAAATGAAAGAGAAAAGTTGAGAAAATTGAAACTCTTTAGAGATAATCTCCACAGAAATACTCCCAATTACTAGGAGACCATCTATAGAATCCAAACTAGCATCTATAGAATTGAGCAAAATATTGATAATCTCTTATATGTGCTTGAAGAGGAACAAAAACCTCTTGATTATTTGAGCATTGGTTAGATCCGCACCTCACTAGTATCAGAGCTTGTAAAATAACTCAAAGGGGAATCTCTCCTAATGGGGACAATGTCAGAATTGCTATTAGAGAAAATAAATTCTCTATTAAATTCCTCTGATGAGAAATATCAGAGGCTGTTACTAGAATTATCTAGATGTCAAACTCATCTAGAAAAACTACCTGCTATAAGCCACCAATTGGAAAGATTGGAAAACAAAATGGATTATATCAAAGAACTTCCAAAAACGGAAGAAGAAAAGGTAACAGTCGTTAGTAGAAAAATCAATGAACAGCAAAAAACGCTGGATTCTATGAAAAATATACTGAATGACAAGAAAGTGCCTACAGTAAAAACAAAGAAAGCTAATGGATTCAAACCATTAGAGAAACCAGACAAGAATCTTGTTCCAAACATGATTTTTCTGGAACCATCTACTAGTCAGACTAGTATCCGGTATGAAAACCCGGAGAAAAAAGATATCAAGATGTTAAGCATCTTTGGGAAAAAGAAAGGAGTACAGCTCCTAAATGCTGAAGAATTCGAATTCAACGAAATTGAACAGGAGGTAAAAAACTCCTCGATTCCAAAATTAGATTTCAGACAAATCTATAGAAGGGGAACGTTTGATCTAATGGATAGCCATTATTTTAAACTACTGTAAATTACAACCCCCGCTACAGCAGGAGGAGAGACTGATCTTCTAATGATCACTCATTCAGAAGTTGCTAGAGCTCAAGCAAAAAAATATCAATTTATGCATATTGGAGCAGTCCAAGTAGGCATAAATCTGCTTGCTCGTGAAGGTATAGACTGTTCAGTTCTATGTGTCCTACAAGACAATAGATTAACAGACTTCCAAGCTAGTCTGTTGGGAACACTTGAAGCATCTCTATGTGATCAAGTAGCATATTTCAACTGCTTCCCAAATTTCACAACCAGCTTGAAAGATGCAGCTCACTGTCTACGACTGAGAGTCAAGACAGATGAAATATCAATGAAAGAAGATATGCAAGAACTCGCAATTGTATACATAATATACTATAAATTGATGAGCACTACAGTAGCCCCTAAGACAAGAATAACAAATATTTCGGGTCTTACTACTGGTTTCCTCACCAATCAGAAGAACCATTCACAATAGATTCATAAAGTTACTTGGAATGAAGTGACTTTTCCTCTTGAATGGAAATTATCCGGTCCAAAAAAGCTACCGGAAATAGCAAAAGCAAAAATTTATGAAAGTAGAAAGACTGGAGAAATCAGTCTCAATTTTGACAATCACAGAAAAAATGATGTCTGTCCTGAGAACCTCAGGATAAATAAAAATCTTCTCAGAAGAAGCTACAGCACTAGAGAAGCTAGTGTCAGTGGTACAAAACCCACTGTAGAAGAACCAATATCTGAAGAAGAATTGGAAGCTGATCTAAACAGACCAGTTAATATGTTCAGAGCAGAAAGGCTCTATGAACTCTATGAAGAAGCAAAATCTTGTGACAATCCTGAACGATTAGAAAAACTAATCGAAGAAATGAAAGAATTCAAAATCAGAAAGACAAGAAAAGTCTTTTCATATCAAGATATTGAAATGGAATAATGAGAAAGCTCCAGAACTTTCATTAGCAGAGAAAAAGGGAAAATAAAACTCCCAGTCCAGAAAGCCCCCACGGGTAGAAAATGGGAAAGAAATTCCCAAAGATTTGTCCCAGAAGACAATATGCCTAGAGTTCCAATCACGAACTATGGCATCTGGTTAAATCTCGATAAGAGTCTAGATAAAAGAAAAACCATTGACCAATGGGTAGATAGCCTGATGATGGCTTCTGCACTTACCCTTGGAAAATTCGAAGCACTAGATTTGCAGGTGTACTATGAAACTACTCTTACTGGAGTAGCAAAAAAGTATTACTTATCTTTCAAAGAAACTGCCAGAGGAAGAGACTGGCTAGAAGAAATCAAAAATTCAAAATCTCCGTATGATTTTGCAGTACCCCTGTATGATCAGTTCTGTGGAGATCTCTCAAATCTGAGTGAGAAGGCTAAAGAAACGGCCAAATCAAATATCTATGCTCTCAAAATCTGTGACATGAGATATTTTGAAGAATACTTGAATGAATTTCAAGAATATTACTGTACAATTGGTGAACTAGAGAATACTGATCTAGTTAATCTATTGCACAGAAAACTCTCTGAACCATGGAGAACAGCTGTGAGAGAAAGCATAGTTGAAAAACCAATTGAAAAATTTTCAGTTGGAGGAATTGCCGATAGAATCCGGAAATTACTAAAAGAGCAATGCAAAGCCAATCTTAGAGCTAAGATGGCCAAGAAACAACTCAAAGGAGTTGAGAATTTCTGTTATGGAATACTGGATATGCCAACCAACTGGGGATGTCATGAATCCAAAGCAATGCAAAGCCAATCTTAGAGCTAAGATGGCCAAGAAACAACTCAAAGGAGTTGAGAATTTCTGTTATGGAATACTTGATATGCCAACCAACTGGGGATGTCAGGAAACCAAGTTCCACAGAAAAAAGAAAGAAAAATATTACTCTAAAAAATTCAAAAAGAGTAATCAGAAAAATGATTGGAAATTCAAGAAAAGTTCAAATTACAAGAAACAGCAGGATGAAGATCCTAAAAAGAAATTCTTCAAGAAAAAGAAGAATACTCATCAGCATAAACAACCAAGCAAGAAAGCTTGCAGATGTTGGTTATGTAAAGCTGAAGGGCATTATGCCAATGAAAGCCCGGAAAAGGGTAAAAGATCTACTAAAGCTCTCTTTGAAGAATATGAGCAGATAGTAGAAATAGCAAATATGAAAGGCTACGAAATAGCATATTCTGATGATGAAGACGACAGGTCAGTTTACTCTGCCTGGTCTGAAGAAGAAGATTCATCCGAATCTTAGTCAGATTCTGAAGTAGAGTACTTCGAATCAAGACAAATGAATGTTCTAAGAATCAAAAATTGGGAAGAAACCAAGACAGAATCTTTAATGTCTTCTTATCAGGTGAATCCTGGTACATTCGTTTGTGACTACTGCTTGTGTCACGAAAAGAATGGTCTCCATATGTTTTGTGAAGAATCGAAAAAGAATTATCACAAAGAATGCTTCATAGCTGAAACAAGAAGAAAAACCAAGAATGGCCTTGTCAGCCAATTGGTTGAACAAGAATATGAAGAATATTTCTCTGAACAAAAAGAGAAAGAAGAACAAAAAGAGGTAGAAACTCTGTTCCAAAGAATTATGGAACCTTCTCCTCCATCTTCCTCAAAAATGAAGGAAGAAACCATCGATGAAGATATTGAACTGGTTGACCCACCAGAAATTGTTCCAGAAGAATGTAAACCATTCATTCCAAAGGAACAAGCTCAAGAAAATGAGCTTCAACATTCGAAATTCATCTCTACTAGTAGATACAGCAACTACATAGAGATTTGACTGAAATTCCCTGATCATAAAAAATATCATCTACATGCCTTTGTAGATAATGGATCAAGATTTACTGTTGCAAAGAGATTTGCAATTCCATAAGAACTCTGGAAAGAAGAAAAGAAAAGAACTGGTACTGGTGTTACATTTGATGGAAGCCATATCACCATGAATAATGTAGCAAAAAATGTTCATATCACTATTGGTGGAGGAACATTTATCATCCATAATGTTTGGCAATCTGAAGGCCATGGAGCAGATTTCCTGTTGGGAAATGATTTTATTCTCCAACAGCGATTCATTCATGATGAAGAAGCGATAGGCTTCAGAAAAGGAGAACGGGTGTTCTGGGCAGACCGACTTACACAAGCAAAAAGTGTAGTAGGTCCCGGTTTTACTACTCAGTATCAGAGATCGCAACAGAATAGTGGTGATCTTACCCCCTACAAACCCAAATTCGAGCCCATACTCCAGATCAAATAACAACAAGAATTACTTGTTGAAGAATCTTCTGACGAAGAAGAAGAAGAAACTAGTGAAGATGAAGAAACTAGTTTCATCCATAAGCATAACCTCAAGCACTTTCAGAATAATCTTGAGTCTCAGAAAATTCCCACTCTTGATAAAATCAAGAAACTACTCGAACAGAATATCGATGTAGACCCTCAGAAGTTTTTGGAAAAAAACCCTGTGGTCTGTGAATTAAGATTACATGACATGAATGCTATCTGTCATGTCAAAGCCATTCCTCAGTACAAAGAGGAAGATCAAAAGGAATTCAGAAAAGATATTGAAGATCTCCTGAACAAGAGATTAATTCGACCTTCCACTAGCCCTCATCATGCTCCAGCATTCTACGTGAGAAATCATGCAGAAAACCTTAGAGGAAAAGCTAGAATGGTGATTGACTACAGAGATGTCAACAAGAACACTGTCAAAGACGGTTATCAAATTGCTCAAGTAAGAGTACTGATCAACCAGCTCAGAGGAACTAAAGTCTTTTCAAAATTCGATACAAAGTCGGGTTTTTAGCAAATCAAGATGCATCCTGAGAGTGTGCTTCTCACTGCATTTGAAACACCACAAGAACATTACGAATGGTTGGTAATGCCTTTTGGTTTAAATCAAGCTCCTTCAATCTTCCAAAGAAAGATGGACAACATCTTCAAACATGTTGTGGAGTTCTGCGTCGTCTATATAGATGACATTCTGGTCTTCTCCAAAAACAGAGAAGAACACATGAAACACCTCCACGAGGTTGTAAAGCTGATAGTTCAGCATGGAATCATCCTAGGCGAAAAGAAAATCTTCTTTATCCTCGATGAAGTTGATTTCCTAGGAATAAACATCAAGAATGGAGTGATAAAACTCCAACCTCACATCCTTGAGAAGATCTGGAAATTCCCAGATAGAATTCCTGATGCTAAGAGTCTAGAGAGATTCCTTAGTGTCATAAATTATGGGAGAAATTTCGTTCCCAAAATCTCAGGGTTAACAGCAATGTTATCACCAAAGACAAGTTCCAAAAGAAAATGGAACTTCACAGAAGATGATGAAAAAATTGTGAAGCAGATAACAAATCTCTGCAAAAACTTCCCTCCTCTACAACAACCAGAGGAAAATGATGAAATTATCCTCCAAACAGATGCGAGTGATAATTACTGGTCCGGTGTTGTTTTGGCAAAAACGCATGAAACCAACATTGAAAAGATCTGTAAATTTTGTAGCTGCAAGTTCAGCCCTGCAGAACTGAATTATCCCACAGGGGAAAAAGAAATTTTGGCTGTCAAACAAACAATTTTAAATTCTCCAGTTTTTCTTGGAAAACCCTTTACTGTTCGCACCGATTGTGCCAGAGTAAAAAATTTCAAAAATTTCAAACTTGATAAAGCTGCTGATAGAGGAAGATTAGCAAACTGGCAATTATTTCTTAACCAATATGATTATAATGTTGAATTAATTGCAGGAAATAAAAATTATCTTCCAGACGCATTGACCAAAGAAATGGCAATGTTCAGCCAAAGAGATGATGACGAAAGTCGTAATCCCAAAAGCAGAAGAACTGGGAAAGCACATGAGACTAAAGAGGATCCCAAAGAAACCAAAGAAAAAATCCTCAAAAAGGTTCTGCTAAGTCCAAAAAGACTAGCCACAACTTATCAATCCCAGGGTAAAGGATTGGCTAGCCCGTCTCAAACGGCAGACGGTAAAGGCTCATCAAGACCGTTGACGGCTGCTGCTTTGCCAAAAAGCAGACCAACTCCAACTGGAGTTATAAATGTTTTTAATTATGAATTAAGAACCTTTGATACTCCTGTGTTCAGAACTGGCAGAAGACTAGCTTATCACCAGAAAGCAATCTTGGATAATCTCCTTTTTGGTTTTCAAGAAAGAAGCAGTGGTCTAATGTTTCCAGCACTCTTTGCACTAGCTGAAGAACTTTATGAGAATGCTAGACCATAGTTTGAAGAAATTCATACACAGCAGAATGCTGTTAGAAAAGAAAAAATTCACTTCCTCGAAGATCCAGAAAGTGCTAGGGTCCCTATCATGGCACTCAATGAATCAGACTGGCATGAATTCCATAGTCTGATAAGAAGTCATAATTCAGAAGACCGAGTTCCTCCAACTCTCTTTATCATTGCAGGACCATATGTTGGAAGATACTTAATCAATGTTCAGAGTGAACATCCTCAAGAACACAAGCTTTGGCTTGTTGAAAATGGTTTTGTCCATAATCTGTGGACTAAAACAAATGATGATCTTAAAGGTTTGCCGCCTATCATTGTCAACACAGTCAAAAACATTAGAAAAAATGACTGTATGCTTCGTCTGAAGTTCAAATCCACTCCTCCAGAATGGATCCAGAAGGCAAACGGTGAGGTTGAGTATATTTCTCCATATCATTATGTGAGAATTATTCAAAGAAAATATCTGCAACCTGCCTGTACTCAAGCATCCCATGGATGAAAGCCATGGCTCTAGAATACATCAAGAAAATCATCTCTGAAGATATCAACAATACCTTCCTGGCAGCAGGAGAAAAAACTATTATCACTGCTTCCGATCATCCTGACGTAGTCAGCAGTGACCTGTACCTATCTCTTACCAGAAAAGAGATAGATTCGATACTGGCATGCTTACAGTGGGTGGAAAGACTTGAAACAGACAACCACTACAAGATGTATGTTGAAACAGATGTAGAAGATAATGCTACAACCGCTCGAATGGCCCAGGCAGATAACGACTCATTTGTCCTTGGTCACAATTCAGAAACAGACGAGAACATGTGAAGCAGCAGGTGTAGAAAGCACCGAAAGTACTTTTGGACTTTTCCCAAAAGATGCTTTTGCTTTTCAAAAAGATAGGTGAAAAATATTTCACCTAAATGAATCTGCTTTTCCCCGTCCGACCTCCACCAGCAGGAGCACTCAGGAAAACAGGAAATCACAGAGTTGTTCTGTACATTTTGTTGTTTTTGATTGTAATTTGAGTTCCGCTCCCTATATAAGGAGCTTTAGCTTCCTTTAGAAAGCATTCGAAAATTGGGAGATCAGTCCAAGATTCGAAAATTTCCATATCAGTTCTAGATTCGAAAAATTCTAGGCGATAGTAGGAGTGTGCTCTTCCTGTCTAGTGTGAAGAAGTGTGCTTTCTTTTCAAGTAAGTACTGTAATCATTCTTATGGATAGCTAAACTGCTTCTTAGTTGTTTACCTGAGAATGAGGCTCTGAATTATTAGCTTATAATTATGTTTATATGAATAACTTCAGTGTGTTCACCCACTTCATCAAGTTTTAAGTTTTAATTTAGCAAGTTAGTTTCTGTTATCTTAATCATGTTCGGCCAGTATCCTGTACTATCTTTAAGTTCAGATTTCCTGTTTGTTAGAAAAATTTGCCTCAGCTTAGGATAGAAACAAGCAGCAGTGATTCCGCCTGTTAAAGTAACCGTTAGGTGAAAAACTTGGGCATGTTGAAGGCTAGTTTTGTTTTTCTCAGAAGTTGGAACATAGTTTTCTAATAAAAAAGTGAGAATTGGACCCAAAAGTCAACATAGGATACACTAGGCATTACTTTAGAAAGGACTACCCTTATGAGTCTTTTCCCCTAAAAGTTGTGTAAATGGGCAAAATACAAGGATGATGGATTGATTGGGCAAAATACCATGAGTTTTTGGGCAAAAGGGCACAACCCCAAATAATTATTGTAAGAGTTCAAATACTTTTAGATATAATATTTTCATATAAACTGTACATCACAACTAACATTTTGTTAGAGAAAATTTTCTTAGAGCAACTCCAACAGCTTCTCTATAATTTTTGTATTATAGAGAAGTAAAAGTCAAACCTTTATTCTATTTTTCTTCTCAAACTCCAACAGATTCCCTAGTTTACAGTATTCTATAAAATCTCCATATTCTTCTTTAAAATTTTGGAGTTTGCTGTAAATATAGGGAATTTGGTTTTCTCTCTCCTCACTTTCCCTAAAATAGAGATAGTTATAGGGAATCTGTTGGAGCAAAAGAGACTCATTTTTCCCTAAAGTAGAGAAAAATCAAAATATAGGGAATCTGTTGGAGTTGCTCTTACTATTAAATCAAATGCCAGTTAATACTCACATTTTACTTAATTGATGACCGTAAAGAGAATAAACTTATATGTCAATAAATTTACAAATCCGACGCTGGTCCAGATTACGGGTTCAATAAATTGTTCATCGTGTGGTGTTAAAATAAAAAAATTGTCAACTGTGTGGTGTCAACTTCAACTCCGGCAATTAACACCATAAGGTCCATCCCTTTTCGACGTGTCAAGTGGATGGCTGCTCTAGAGGTTTCCGTAGTCCGTATGTAAATACGTCAAATACCAAACAAATAAGTATCCGGCACCCTACTCAAAGCTGGCCTGCACCAACCACCACCCAATAAATCCTCTCCTCCCCCACTGATATTATCACCAGCTCAGGCATTCTTATATGCGGTGCCAGTTAGTACCCGTCGACCCAAAACCCTGCAAAAACCAGCAAACCATATCACCCATCATATCAAAGAGAACATGGGAATAGTGGCGGAAGCTCACAACGTTCGTGTTCTCGGGTCGGGTCAGCAGGTCATAGTCCTCGCCCACGGGTTCGGAACCGACCAGTCCGTCTGGAAGCACCTTGTCCCCCACCTGGTCGACGACTACCGGGTCGTCATGTACGACAACATGGGCGCCGGAACCACCAACCCCGAGTACTTTGATTTCGAGCGCTACTCCACTCTCGAGGGCTACGCGTACGACTTACTCGCCATCCTCGAAGAGTTTCAGGTCGAGAGTTGCATCTTTGTGGGTCACTCTGTTTCCGCCATGATTGGCACCATCGCCGCCGTCATGAGGCCGGAGCTTTTCTTTAAGCTCGTTATGATCGCCGCCTCTCCAAGGTATTAGTTGCTGGATCTATAGTTTGTTAATTATGGTTGTTGTTAGTTAAGTCAATTAGTATATATAATTTGGAAAAAAGTGGTACAAAGGCAGTTTGTTAATCTTTGAAAAATTGGATTTGGACTTTGGATTAGTATATTGGGTACTCTCAAATCTCAATCATTTTTATTCTAGATTATTAGGTCTTTGCTGGATTTTTCTAGTGCTGAATAGTACTTGGTAACCCAATTAGACAGTTGATTGATGGGAACGTTTAATTATTCAATGCTAATTACTCAAGGTTAATTAGCTCAAACACTTGAATATGATCCTGTTTAATCGGGATGCTAATTCAAACATAAGCTTGCATAATTAGTTGTTTTTGTTAGTAACTGGAAAACAATTTCCAAGAGTTCTGGGTTTTAAGTTTTAGTTCATTTCTTGAGACTAAATACAATTATTTTTTCACTTTGAATATTTATGGTGTTCTAGAATATCTGTCATCTAATTCAGAATTTTCAAACTCCAAATTAACCACCATAAATTTTTTGTTGATTCTGAAACATAGGAAAACTTTCGTTTTTGGCAATGTAATAGTAGTTCGCGATTTTATATTTGGGTTTACCCATGATCTTGCTCCATCCACCTCAATCATTTTTATATTATTTAACTATGATTCTAAGCATTAGTGTAAGTGCTTGAAATCACTTAGAATCCTAATTTAATTACTTAATTAATTATGGCTCCCTTTTAGGTATCTGAACGACGCGGACTACTACGGAGGCTTCGAGGAAGAAGACCTACAACAACTCTTCGAAGCCATCCGCTCAAACTACAAGGCCTGGTGCGCCGGCTTTGCCCCGCTCGCCGTGGGTGGCGACATGGACTCGGTCGCCGTCCAAGAATTTAGCCGGACCCTATTCAACATGCGACCCGACATAGCCCTCAGTGTGGCCCAGACCATTTTCCAAAGCGACACGAGACATATCATTGGCATGGTCACGGTGCCTTGCCACATACTCCAGAGTGTTAAGGACTTGGCGGTGCCGGTGGTGGTGTCGGAGTACCTGCACCAGAATTTGGGGGGTGAGTCGATCGTGGAGGTGATGTCATCGGACGGGCATCTCCCTCAGCTGAGCTCGCCGGATATTGTGATTCCCGTGCTGCTCCGGCACATTACACATGATATTGCGACGCGATGAAGTTTAAGTTGGTTGTTTGGTGTTCTTGTGTGTAATTCCTAGGGTGGTAATTAGGCGCTTGATAATTGATTTTCGTTTTGCATGTGGTAATGGTTCAGGTCCCTTTGTTGGATGTCGTGTTCAAAGTGAATGGACTCACATGTATGAAGGTATGGAAGTTGTTGTGCCACGTCTGACTGTTTACTTTCAAGCGATTTTCTATGCAATTGAAGTAAAAAAGTATTCACTTACAAACAAAATTATATTATTTTTAATTAATGTGAGAAAAAGTCTCGATAATCATTTGGTTTAAACGTCGACATCAATTTTTTTTTTTGTAGGTGGGAAGATTTGAACGGGTGGTAATAATGTATTTTCAGTTGTGATATTATGAAAATGATAATCAAGGTGTATTGGATGCTTTGGTATCTTAAGTTTACCATTTATCAAAATAGTATTTGCGTCTTGGATTAGTCCGGACAGTGAAGAGAGTAAGAATTGTATTAGAAATAAGTCAAGTGGAGGTTTCATTTTCCCTTCAATATTGTAACAAAAAAGATTTCAATTATGTGATGTGTTGATGGTGAATTCGATCTTGATCTTCAGTTTGTATTTCTAAAGATAAACTAGTGATGGATGAATTTGGCTTTAAGATTGTGTTGTTTCATTCATGTAGCCATTCTTACATTTTTCTTATGATGATTCTTACTGAGTTTTGACATGTTCAACACTTAACTTACTAAAAAAAAAAAAAAAAAAAAACCTAACAGCAGCTCTACTAGGGTTAGAGTTGAAAACTATGGTTTTCAATCTTGCATCTTCATTCATGGTTTTGGATGATTTCTCCGTTGTCACGCCCCGATTTTTAAAACAATTAAAAATCAAGATAATCTCACAATTATACCAGACGTGAATGGTTCAGTCATCAATACAAAATACCTAAAAAAACTTTTTCCTTTTAAGATGCTATGAAAGGAATAAGATGGTGTGGCAGGATGAGAGTTTTCAGCCCATGCATAAGTGGTGTGAGAGAAATGTTGAGGAGTTTCAAAAATATCATCCAAAAGCTACAAGGAACGGCCTTGACCAAATGGAAATGCCTTCCACGGGGTAGGTTGAAAATAAATGTAGATGGAGCTTTCAAAGTTGATAATGGTGTTGGAGGTATTGGGGTGGTGGTCAGAGACGATTTGGGCACTGGTATTGCCACTATTGCTAGGTCCTTTCTGCATGCACACTCGGCTATTAATATGGAGGCTGAGGCATTCAGAGCTGGTCTTCTATAGGTCTACTTGGTATTCACCAAGGCTGGACGGAAATAGTTATTGAGGGCGACTCTGCCATGCTAATTGTTGCACTCAAGAGTGAGGAGGAAAATTTCTCGAATGTAAGTCGGGTTTTTAAAAATTGAAAGGATTATATGACTGCTTTTCAATATGTAGAAATTTGACATATTTTCCGTGAAGCAAATGATGTTGCGCATAGCCTTGCACATCTTGCTAGTTCTGAATGGCTTGATGATGTTTGGTTAGATGAGACTCCTGCTATTATTTAGGATGTGCTCTACGAGGATTATTGTAATTGTTCTATTGTAGCACGGAGTTCAGGTTTTATGCCCCCCCCTCCCGGTTGCAAAATTCTACTATTAATATAAAAAAATGGAACCGGGTGTGAGGTTGAGCCTCCCAACAAGGTTGGGTTCCAAACCCATTTCAAAAACAAAACAAAAAAATTAAGTACGTACTGATGCCCTAGACATACAATGTTAATACAAATCCGCTCCGTACAGTCATATATTACATTATATAAATTTACGAATTAGGTTGCAGAACAAAATAATTAGTAAATGCTCCTCATAGCTTACTACACAGCAGAAGTTTCAACAACAGTAAAACCACAAAATCAGCTTCCTACACGTACTGCGACAATTAGATCTCAGCCTTACCAACGATTACTCTTACTTGCAAGATAAACTCTTACATCATGGAATAGTGCATCAGGTTGCAACAACAAACCTGGTAAAGTTTTGCAAGCTTGTATGAGTAAAATCATCTACAACAATTGAAACAACTCACACTAATCACAAGAAAACTCCATCCATTCCAATTAAGGAAACAACTCACACCAATAACGAGAAAACTACACATTCAAATCAACACAAAAATCACGAGAAAACCACCTATTCAAATCAAGGAAGCAACTCACACAAATAACTCACACATGATTTCTTTTGAAACTCCCCATCCTTTACTCATAAGGAAACACGTGTTACATCGTGACAAAATCATATTAATTGAAACCCCAACAATTAAATATGAAAACTATTGTCCTTCATGGACAATAAAAGAAAGAATATACTCAAGACTTTCTTTTAAAAACCTGTACTCATGAGTCCCAAGTAACCTCACTGTTATCCCCATAAGATACAATAAAACAAGGCAGACAGACTAGAGCTCTAACTGATCTTAACCAATCACCTAGCCAAGGCTTGGTTCCTGATAACATGCCTTGGTCATCATCTATGACCCTTGATCTTCAGACTCTCAATCTTCAGATCCCCGTTATAACTACCAAAACATTAAGCGAGTTGCACTGGACCCAAAATGTTACACAAATTTCGATCACAAACAGTGACCCTTGATCTTGATCACCATTCGTGACAAGGTCAAAACATTAAGCGAGTCGCACTAAACCCAAAATGTTACACAAATCCCGATCACCAACTGTAACCCTCGATCTTGATCACCATCCGTGACAAGATCAAAACATTAAGCGAGTCGCATTTGACTAAAAATGTTACCCGAATCTGAAATAAAAGATTCCCTGATCCTCAATCCTCAAGTCTTTAGGTCCTCGAAATGTCATACCCCAAAACAATAATATGAACTCATTCATAAATACTGCTTGTATCACAATAAATCCACCCATACAAGTATATTTCACGTAAATATATTTATACGTAGTCATTTACTCAGGAATACTACTAATACCAACTATAGTTTGAAATTAAATAAATAACTCCCAAAATGATAATGTAACTCCGTTCGTAAATGAACATTGTGAGATTACTCACCTTTAAATCCCTCTGCGACGCTGCATCTTCTTACAGGACTGAGCTAAAACAATCACAGCAAACCGTCCACGATAACTTTGTCATGTACCTAATCACATCAAGTTCACATCTTAATACCATTTGAGGTATGAAAACATCTAAGTTCGAAACACATGAACCATGGCCCGAATTTTACGTCAATCAAAACGAAGCATCATCCGAGACTATTCAAAGTCTTCAAAATACTCCTAGGATCAATATGTCAAAACGACAAGTCGATCTAACGGTCAGATTCTTACGGATAAAAAACCGAGATAATCGAGATCACTGAAAAACCTTAACATATCCAATGATCTCCAAAAGTTACAAACCATGTATCAAAACACTCATATTGACGAGTGGATGATCCTGGTGAAAGAAACTTCCCCAAACATGGCCGGATGCGCTGCTAAGGTGACCAGCGGGTGTTGAATGTGGGCTCCATGCACTGGCGACAACCCCCCCCGGAATTGGATCATGAAACTTATGCCAAAATGATCACAACAATAAGCCCAACAACTTCTTCAACTATCACAAAGTCCAATTTAAACTATAGAAGTTAGAATTTACCTCGAAAGTTAAGGGACCAATCGAAACCCTAGAAATTCAACTCATCGATTCGACCTCCACACTTTAAATTGCTTCATGCCGCTTGGACGGATTGATGTACGTCTCACAAGCTTTAAAACCACTTAAGAATTGGTGCCAGAGGTGGCCGGAATCATGAGTTCCGACGGTGGGCTTGAAACGACGCCGCCACCCATTTCCCCACCTTGCTGCACCTTTTACGGCCAAAACCAAGTAACAAAACTACCATAGACTTGAAGAGAGAGAAGAGACGAATCGATTGGGACTCGTGGAGCGGTCAAAGGTGGCCAGACGGCGGTGATACTACCCGAAAATGAAATTCAGCCAGTTTTGGCTATTGGGAGAGAGAGAGAGAGAGAGACCTCGGGTTTCCAAAAATGGAAACCTAGGGTTTTCTGAAATATTTTCCAAAATTTTCTATTTATACAAAATTTCCAAAATTGGAAACTTCTTCCACTGACCATAACTTCTTCATACGAACTCCGATTTTTGCGCTCCGCATGTCCACGAACATGTATCGACGCGCTCTACGACTTTCGTGAAGGAAGTTTTCAGAGAAACCCAACGAATAAAAAGTCAATCTTTGCGCCCTCCAAAATGACGCTTTTCGAATAATTATTCATTCGAAAATAATTCCATACAACCCACGAACCATATAATCATCCTAACAACCAACTTAATAATTTTCAGAAAGTTATCGTAAATTAATAACGAAATTCTGGGGTATTACACCCGTCTGGGGGTTTGATCTGGTTTGGCCCTATCAGGCAGTTGATCAAGAAGGGTGATCTGGTGTGATCGCATTACAAGTGCGAGGCTGGGCAATGGTGATGTTCTCGCCAATGTTTCATTTCAGGTTTTGGAGGATGGGACAATTCCCATCTAGTGCAGAAGACGAGGATCGTGGCTGGTTGAGAAAGGTTTTCTTCTCCGAGCTAGACCTAGGACCAGTTCTGGATAGAAGGTATAGTGGTCTCAATGGTGCTACAGGTGGGTGGCTTCATTGGTGTTGCAGGCGGTGGCCGTAGCCTTGTGATGGGCAGCGGATCGTCCGTTGGCGGCGGCAGCTACACTGTGGTTGGGGTGCCCAAACATTTGGGAGACCTTAGTCAATGGTCTAGGCCTCTAGTTGGGCTTGGTCTGTAGAATTTCTTTTTATTTTTTATCATGTCAGGATGAATTAATGGAACATATACGGCCTTTCTGATTGCTTAGAAGAGATGTCGCAGACTAACTCCCATTTCCTATGCCTCTTGATACTCATGGATTTTGTAATGAGCTTTATGAGTTATGATTGTGCTTTACAGTTTGAAAAGATGGGTTTGCTTAGGTTATAACTATTTTGTCGGCCCCACATGGGTGGTTTGTAATGTGTAATCCCGTTGAATTATGAAAGGATTGTCAGTTTCTTCTGCTTGTTAAAAAAAAAAAAAAAACAAACAAACAAACTATGATGATTCTTCAACATAATTTGTTTAGTTAGCTATCCAGTCATATTACATGAAACACTATACAAGATACGATCTAATCTAATGTAATCACTTTTAGTTATCCCAATTAATCATGCTCACCAAATGAGGCCGTAAGGCTTGTAGAATTAGCAGCTAATTTAAGAATTCTAACTACAGGTAAAATTTAGGACAATTCAAATATCTTTGAAAAGCAAGTTGTAGAACGTTTTCCAGAATACGCTCTTATATATGTTGCAAAACTAATTAGAGACGATTGAGACCTAACTAGTTGAAGCTGATAAGTGGTAACTCTAATACTTCTTTAGAGAATGCTCATAATGACAGTGGCGGAACTAGGAGGGACTGAAAACTTAATTTGTGGAGGTTGCTGGTTTGGAATTTTTTGTTTGCAATTTTCACTAACTGTTGAACACTTAATTGGAGACAATTAAGACCTGACTGATTGAAGCTGATAAGTGGTAACTCTAATACTTCTTTAGAGGATGCTCATAATGATAGTGGCGGAACTAGGAGGTGAACTTTGGAGGGATGAAAAATTAATTAGCAGAGGTTGGCGGTTTGGAATTTTTTGTGTACAATTTTCGCTATCTGTCGAATACTTAATTAGAGATAATTATGACCTAACTGGTTGAAGTTGATAAGTGGTAACTCTAATACTTCTGTAGAGGATGCTCATAATGGCAGTGGCGGAACTAGGAGGTGAACTTTGGAGGGATCGAAAAATTAATCAGCAGAGGTTGGTGGTTTGGAATTTTTTGTTTACAATTTTCGCTAACTGTCGAACAATTATGATTTATCAAAAAAACTTACTATAACACCAATTTATCAATTATATATCATGAAACATAAGCAAAAAATATTGACGTATCAAGCAACCAGGGAACACTAATAGAACTCAAGAAACTAATTATAATTATACAGAACATTCATCATTTTAAAAGAAGAAAACATTACATATGCATAGATATGTTCTATTGCACAAAAACATCAACATGAAATCGATATATGTTCAATGGTTTATACATACCTTTCAAGAAATTTTCTCTACCTCTTTCAATAGAACTGGGGTTTTTGAGATTCGAGAGGTGAGTCTCTAAAAACTACAGCTTCTCCTATGAATTGCTATTAAAATGGATGCTGTAATATAGTGACCTTTAGATGATTAAATACTTGGAAGAAGTAAAAGACTTTTGCTAATGTAAAAAAAAAAAAAGGAAAAAAAAAAAGAGACTTTTGCTATTCCTCATGTTTTCTATTTTTTAGTTAAATAAATATGGGAAAATTACTGGTCACACCCTGTATTTTAGGTGCATAGACAGTTCAGTCCCTAACATTCTAATTTTAACAAATAACTCCTCAAACATTCAAATCTCACACAATTGGGTCCAAAATGACTATTTTACTCCTCACTTCCTTTTTTTTTTTATCTCTCTCTTTCTCGCTCTTAGTCTCTCTGTCTCTGTCTCTCTCTCCAATCTCCTCATTCTCTCCTCGTATGCACTGACCCTGCAAAGACTAAACCCAAACACCGATCGAATTCGACTCCAGCCTAAACTGGTCACACCCTGTATTTTAGGTGCATAGACAGTTCAGTCCCTAACATTCTAATTTTAACAAATAACTCCTCAAACATTCAAATCTTACACAATTGGGTCCAAAATGACTATTTTACTCCTCACTTCCTTTTTTTTTTATCTCTCTCTTTCTCGCTCTTAGTCTCTCTGTCTCTGTCTCTCTCTTCAATCTCCTCATTCTCTCCTCGTATGCACTGACCCTGCAAAGACTAAACCCAAACACCGATCGAATTCGACTCCAGCCTAAAGCCTTCTGCCCCCTTATTAAAAAAAAGAAAAAAAAAAAAAGAAGGGGAGACGAGGCCCGAATCGAATTCTACTCCGGCCGGTCACCGAATTTATCTTTCTCTCTCTCGGATACCGATCCTATGATTCCTATCTCTGCAAAATCAACTCCAATCAATCATCGCAATCGTAAAACAGTACCCAAAGTGGCATCATTAACCAGAGAATGACGTTAAAATGCAAAATCTACTCTACAACACAGCCAAAACAAAAATTAACTAATTTCACCTCCTCGACAGAACTAACAAAAAAAAAAATCAATATCAAAATCAGGCTAGAAATTCGAGCCGAAGCAAATCCTAATCTATCCACCTCTTCAACAATTTCGAAACACAAAACAGCAATTGAAGCTCGAATATTACACCAGATAATAATATAAACAACAACAACAAAACGTGGCTCCAAAGTTGATCAAGTCAATGACTACTGATTACCAAAATGGAGGCAGTAGCTCACCACAGCCGATTCTAGGACCACAGTGACCGACGAAAAACGAGTTGAAGACACCCAGATGGTTTCCAGAAACTGGAATCGTAGTGAATTACGACGTCATCCAAAACTCAAATTCATTAGAACCCATTCGAAATCGAAAACCATTTATTCAAGCAAGTAAAGCGTGACAAAGGGAGAAAGATTCATACCACATGGAGTTAAATCGGCCGCCGGAGTCGCCAGAATTTGCAGAAGACTTCGCCGGAAAATTTCAAGCTTTGGATTGTCGATTCTCCTTCCTCGTTCTATGCTTGGATTATCCAAGACCACAAAGTTGTGGGCGATGGCGAGACGAAGAGAATGATACCCGTATGCCGGTCGGAGGCCGCCTGATAGTGGAGCGCCGGTCAGGTTAGGGCGTTGGTTCACATTGTGAGAGTGTGAGAGTGAGAGAGAAGCAGAAAACATAATTAAAAGAGGGAGACAGAGACAAAGAGACCGAGAGAGAGAGAGATAAAATAAATAAATAAATAAATAAAAAGGAAGTGAGGGGTAAAATAGTCATTTTGGATCTAATTGTGTGAGATTTGAATGTCTGAGGAGTTATTTGTTAAAATTAAGATGTTAGGGGCTGAACTGTCGACGCACCCAAAGTACAGGGTGTGACCAGTAATTTCCCCAATAAATATTAAGAATTAAGCATAAGACAAGTTAGACGGTTGTCAACTTGCATCTATTAAAGCTATTTAATATTATTAAAAATAATGAAAGAGAGAAAATAACGATAGTATATTACAAAATGATTTAGAAAGAAGAAGAAAGGAAGACCTCTAGGGTCGAAGAGCAAAAACTCATCCAAGAGTAAGAAAATTTATGCTGAAGATGTGCTGAGTGTCATCTATCCTAGTAAACCTCCAAGCCCTAATGTTGAGGGCAAGGAGAAAATTTAATTTTATTTCCATTTGAACTTCACCTATTTACTTGTCATTGGCAACATAGTTTATAGGCTTTGTTTGAATAAGTGAGCATATGTATCGTCAAATGATCGGACCTAATCTATGTATCGCTGTGGTGTTACTACAAACTCTTTATTTACCAAAAAATGGTAGATGGAGGATATGTAACGGGGTCATTTCTAACATGAGAATTATTAATATATCGACAAATATTCTTCAAAAAAAACTTTTTACCAATTATGCTCACTTATCTTACTGAAAAGAGAGGATAAATTAAAAAAATGAGGGGGTGTGTGTGGAGGGCCCACTCCGGCCCGATCTGCCTAATGGCAAAAAACATGAAAGAATGAGGAGGTCGTGAACAAATGCGCAAATTGACCAAACTCAACTAGGGCCATTGAAGGATTCGAAAAAGAGGATAGCTCGCAACAAAAACGTAGTCGTGCGCCTTGAGAGGCCAAATAGGGATCCGATGATTGGAACTAGTCCGGTGAAGTAAATTGATATCCCAAATGAAGCATTTGGGCCTTGACAAAAAAGTGTCGCAGTCCTGTGTAGGTAAGGCAGGCCCAAGAATTAGTATAGGCCCCAAGGAACCCAAGAAAGGAATGCAAAATGAAGAAGCCCATCAGAAACAAAGACTTGGCACACGTGTGGCGCACTTCTCCGAACACATCAACAGCCACTCGTCAAACCTTGCCTCTCTCTCACCTTTTCCTTTAGGGGCCCTTTTTTTTCTCAGTTTTCCTTTTCCACTCGTCTACTTTACCCGTTCTTCCCATTATACCCCCGTCCGTCTTTTAACCCCCCTCACAACTTTTTCTCCTCCGCCAGAGCCGTTGATGCGAAGAAACGAACAAAGCACTAGAAGCTGTGAGCCTGTGAGAGAGAGAGAAAAGAAAACCGAGTGCCGCTGCTCGATCCGTCCGAGTCTACTCGCTCCGGCCACCGCAAATGGCAGCAATCTCCGAGCGAGTCGAACTCGCCAAGCTCTGCAGCTCGCGCGACTGGTCCAAGGCAATCCGAGTCCTCGACTCGCTCCTCAACCAGTCCTCTTCAATCCAGGACATCTGGTTCGTTCGTTCACTCTCTATCTCTCTCACTGAATTCAATTCAATTCGCCGTCAATTCTCTCGAATTGCTTGATGCGAAGAAACGAACAAAGCACTAGAAGCTGTGAGCCTGTGAGAGAGAGAGAAAAGAAAACCGAGTGCCGCTGCTCGATCCGTCTGAGTCTACTCGCTCCGGCCACCGCAAATGGCAGCAATCTCCGAGCGAGTCGAACTCGCCAAGCTCTGCAGCTCGCGCGACTGGTCCAAGGCAATCCGAGTCCTCGACTCGCTCCTCAACCAGTCCTCTTCAATCCAGGACATCTGGTTCGTTCGTTCACTCTCTATCTCTCTCACTGAATTCAATTCAATTCGCCGTCAATTCTCTCGAATTCCGAGCCTCGCCGATCTTCAATTTTTCGTAATCGAGTTTCGGTTCTTTGTTCGATTTTCTGACTCTTAGAGTGTTGGTGTTTGCAGCAACAGAGCCTTTTGTTACAGCCAATTGGAGCTGCACAAGCATGTGGTCAAGGATTGTGATAGGGCGCTTCAGCTCGACCCCGCGCTGCTTCAAGCTTACATCCTCAAAGGTTTTCTTCGCAAATTTGAGCTACTATTCCTCTGCAGATTTCAGTTATTTCTCATTAAATTTGTATAATGAGAGTAATTAGCTGATAAGGAAAGTGGATTATACAAATTTAAACTCCTCGGTGCGCGGTTGATTACAGATATTCCATTTTGTGATGTCACACTGTCACACAGAGGCACACTTGTATGGCATTTGTGATTAAGTGACTAGATAGCTGATCGGAATTATTCTTTTTTTTATTAGTTGTTTATTCCAAATTGTGTGTGAAGATGCATTTAAGCATGAAAGAGAGAACAAAATTTTTGATTGCAAGTATCTGATAAACTGATGATATAGTGATAGGAGGAATGTGAAACGAAATGTCACTGAAACCGCAGTCATAATTTAGCTGAAATTCAGTCTGTTAGGATTACAAATTTACAATGCTGTGTTGGATGTCAATTCGCAGTAAACAAAGGGTTATTTTTTTTTAATTTATTTATATTTTTTAAGTTCTATTTCTTAATAATTTTAACTACATCTATGTAAATAAATCAGTAGATGAATCACTATAATAGTCCTGGCTAAGTCATTCTTGGAATCTTTATCCTTCAGGTCGTGCATTTTCTGCTCTTGGAAGGAAAGAGGATGCTGTTTTGGTTTGGGAGCAAGGGTATGAGCATGCATTGCGTCAGTCTGCAGATCTGCAAAAGTGGACACGAAAACCATGTAACAGAGGCGGTGTCAGCTACGCTTGTATCTGAATCTACACCACATGTGAATGGGATATCAAGTGAAACTTGTACGGATCAGAGTAATTTGAGTGATCAATCCCAATTACACAGTGAATCAACCATTTCCTCTGAGGTTCATAGCAAGTCTAATGATAACATATGCAATGGAGAAGTTGATAAGGCCAGAGGAAAGAAGAAGCTTGATAGCCAAATGAATGGAAACCATGATAGCTTCAGTGAATCACCCATTACATCTGAGGTTCAGAGCAAGTCCAATGAGATCAGATGCAATGGTATAGGTGGTAAAGCCAGAGGGAAGAAGTTTGATAGCCAGATGAATGAAAATCATGATATTGAGGGAAAATTGAGTAATGACTCTGAAGCATGTAATGACTTAAGTGATAGATGGAACAAGTTGCCTATGATTTGTAGTAAATCAAGTGATTTAGCTGAAACTCCCCCCACACCGCCCAAGTTAAGTAATAAATCTGACATACGTGACGAGTCCAAGAGAAATAAAAAGTTCTGCTTTACTAGAGTTTCAAAGACCAAGTCGATAAGTGTGGATTTTCGACTGTCAAGGGGTATAGCGGAGGTAAGTTGCAAGGCCTTCATTTGGTACTTTTTTTCCGTTGATACACAGATAGTCCATTATCAATTGGCAGTGTTATAAGCCTGATATTCTGTTCAATATATGTACCTCTTTCACAGGTTAATGAAGGGAAATATCCTCATGCCATATCTATATTTGACCAGGTAAAATTTCATGCAATATCAGTCCTGCTGAAATTTGTCTTTTGTGTGATTCTTGCCTTCCCATCTTTAGTTTTCATCAGTTCCATTCCTTTCCCTTTTTCTTCACTGGTGTGTCGATGGGAAGAGCAAGTCTAGAGGTCAGAGATTTATTTATTTAGTTTATTCTTTAGCGGTTCCATTAGCAATTTATTGAGCATTGTATAACCATATGCACAGATATTGAAAGAGGATCCTAATTATCCAGAGGCACTAATAGGAAGAGGAACAGCATATGCTTTCCAACGAGAACTTATGGCTGCAATAGCTGATTTTACAAAGGTATTGACTAGACAATATCTGACAGAAAAAGAAAAAATGGTTTGGTTCTACATGCAAGTAGTTGATCTGGTTTATCTTTCAGGCCATGGAAACAAATCCATCAGCTGCTGAGGCATGGAAACGGAGAGGGCAGGCACGAGCTGCCCTTGGAGAATTTACCGAGGTGCTTATGCCACTCTCAATTTTTCTTCTCTTTGTAATTTTGTGCTGCTTATTAAGGTTTGTGTGTTTATGTTTTGTATTATCATCCGTGGAGAGCTCTCATCTGCACAAGAATTTACTTTTGTTTAATGAGGAAAAAAGTTGGCACTAGAGAAACTGGCAAGAAATCTTTTTTATATATAAAATAAAATAGTTTTTTTGGCCTGCCTGTACACCGTTTCTCTCACTTAATATGGTAAAGTGATGAAACGCTTTTATTGCTTGTTATGACAAAAGTAGTGACATATATGTATTGCATATTTTATTCCCTCATAATTCCAGGCCATTGAAGATTTGTCGAAGGCATTAGAGTTTGAACCAAATTCGGCAGATATTCTTCATGAAAGGGGTATCTTGCTCAACCCCAAGACTTTTTTTTTCATCTATAGTTATGTTTCAGCATTCTGTTTTTATTACCTTTTTTTTCCTTCTTTTTTAATAAAATTGTATCATAGGAATTTTAGTACTTTTTTTTGGTGCGTATCTGTATCTTCTTACCACTTATCTGGGTTTAGTCCTCTTAAGAACTTAAGAATAAGACATGCACACAAACAAACTATAGAGAAATTGATAGTATAATAGCTGTAGAAGTTTGCAATTCTAGTTATTGGAACTCTTACCTTTTATCGAATGAAACTTTACTATGTATGACATGGATATTATGGGAACGCTAGTAACATGATATTCAATATAACCACATGTGTCAGGAATCATAAGGTATACATGTTTATTAATGGCCAAATTGAATTATGTTAATAGACGATCTCAGGTAAGTGAAAGTGACTTGGCATTGTAATTTATTGCAGGTATTGCCAATTTCAAGTTCAAGGATTTCTATACTGCTGTTGAAGACCTATCTGCCTGCGTGAAACTTGATAAGGATAACACATCTGCATACACATATTTGGTGAGTCTGAAGATTGAAATCCTGTTGATTTTGTTGTCCTGGAAATATCGTGTTCTTCTGACTAAACTACCATTAAATTCCCTAGGGTTTGGCATTATCTTCTATTGGTGAATATAAAAGAGCTGAGGAGGCGCATTTAAAAGCAATTCAGCTGGATCGGAATTTCCTTGAGGCATGGGTGCAGCTAACCCAGGTATCCATGAGAAACCCCTTTGTTTACCCAGGGCAAATGAATTGCATGAAGCACTCTGTGTGTAGCTCATCTATTTGCCTATCCTTATTCCTCAACTCAATGGCAGAATTACTAATGAGATGCACTTTCTCATGGAACCAATGGTTTGGTAATGCCATAGTGCTCATGTAGACATTAGAATCTGGGGATAGGTGCATATTGGTACACGCATTTATATACTTAAACCAAGTATTGCTCTCATGGGCAATGTGGGTAGTTGCAGTTATAGCAACAGTAGAGTGAAAAGGATTTGCCATTTTGGTGGATTTCAATCGAGCAGTTATAACAACCATTATTCTTGTGGGCATGTCGATTGTTGCAGTTCTATCAAGATATGGCAAACCCAAACAAGGCTTTTGAGTGTCTTCAGCAAGCTCTACAAATTGATGGGAGGTAGCATATTATCTGTACTAAGTCACCCTACCTTCAGGTTTCTGATTTGAGAGGCTGTTATTAACATTAAGATACGTATGTTTCCTAAATGTGAAAGGTTTGCCAAAGCATATCATTTGCGAGGTCTACTGCTGCATGGGATGGGAGAACATAGGTATGTGCTTCCAATCATTTTATCTTTGAAATTCATTGCTGTATGACATAACCACTAACCAGTATGTACACGCAAAACATTTACCGATCTTGTGGAGCATAAATAATTTTGGATATTAATCTGTCTCTGAGCACACGGTAGATTTTAGGTTGGGATGAATTGTTATCATTGTAGTTCCATGATGGCATGCAAGATTGGGATAGTGGTTTTTGCCACATTTATAGTGATGTCTTACAGACATTATGATATCTTCTTGTTGCAAGTCGCATACAGGATAAAGGCTGTTTCCCTAATTGCTGGATTTTATTTTGCAGTAAAGCTATTAAAGAGTTGTCAACTGGGTTGAGTATTGAGAGTGCAAATATTGAGTGTCTGTATTTGCGGGCATCTTGCTACCATGCGATAGGAGAATATAAACCAGCGGTATTATAATGTTTCTTTGGTTCATTTGGAATATCAGTTGCATGTTTAGTCATTTTACATTGATCTATTGGTCGCAGGTCAAGGACTATGATGCCGTGCTGGATTTGGAACTAGACTCAAGGGAGAAGTTTGTGCTGCAATGCCTGGCTTTTTATCAGGTTTATTTTGATTTGAATTAGTATGTCTTGTATTATGTCCATGTCTTGCACTTTTAAGGACTATCAGACTATGTAATTGGTAATATGAAGGACTCAAAAGTATTCTGTGCACTGTTGCATTTTTAAATGTGCATTTCCATCATATATCATATGGATACTGCAACCTTGGACACTTATCTCTTTTGCATTTCATTTTCTTACTCATTAGATTAAACATTTTTATTGCTTGCATGAGTAAACTGATGCTTGACAAAGCATTAAGTTTGAAGTCAAACTAGTCATTTCTTATCCTGACCTGTATGATAGGACTTGAAATTTGTGATTCTGTTTTTCTTTCAGAAAGAGATTGCTCTGTACACGGCATCAAAACTCAACAGTGAGTTTGTCTGGTTTGATATTGATGGAGATATTGATTCTCTTTTCAAGGTGATGACTTGTGGAGATTATATTTCATTTATTTCCAGTTGATTATGATATTCTCTGTTCTTTTTTTCTTTTTTTTTTGTCAAATCCTTTGAGTCTGGTACATGCTTGTCAGTTCAGAAAACATCCATTATTTAGCACAATAATACCAAAAAATAAAGGATATTACTGACATTTTGTAAGTAATAATATAAAATATATGAGGTATGAAATGTCATCAATGAAGTATAAAGTGGTAAGTTGGTAACTGTGGAAGCTATTCCAAACCTCTTAGCAACTATCTGTGTGACTGATGAGGTTGAAATGTGAAAAAATTAACAATCATCTATCTCTTGCTAGAAAATTTTCATCTACTAATTGTGAAATTGAAGAAGCTGAAATGTGAAGTCTCAAAATCATGTTTGTGTTTTTTGGCCTACTAAAGAGAGGCTATGGTTAAAATGTTACTGTAGTTCTTCCACAATATACCCTTACCGTCAGTTTCATGGAAGATCCTCTTGATTAAGTTGCACACAAACACAGAGACCAGTATGAGGTGTTGAAAAAGCACTTTATGGTGGCTATATATCCAACCATGCTATTACAAACAGAGGTTAAAACGTACTCTTCTAAATTAATAGACTAGGGATCATTAACAAATTGTTCCCATTTTTTTTTTTCAATTCTCCTGTTTTATGTATATATTGTGTTTTTGTTATCAAATTTTCAGGAGTACTGGTGCAAAAGATTGCACCCCAAGAATGTTTGCGAAAAGGTTTACCGGCAACCACCCTTGCGTGAATCTTTAAAGAAGAGCAAGCTTAAAAAGCTAGATTTTTCAGTCACAAAGCAGAGTATTGCTCTTCTGCAAGCTGCTGATTGCATTGGGAAGAAAATCCAATATGATTGCCCTGGTTTCTTACCAAATAGGCGACAGGTGATTTTAATGTCAATTATAGGTTTGAAGTTTATTCCACTTTTGTGGCTTCTTACTTGCATTCTTTGCTATTTTTCAATGTGTTTTGGTCCTTATTTTCTGTAATCAAACCCACCCATTGGCTTGAGGAAAAGTTGAACTGGTTTGTTACTAAATTTGAACAACTTAGACACACACACACACGGAGCCGTTCTAGAGCCGACGTCCGCAACCCAGAAATAGTGCGGACGTCGCTCCTCCGGCCTCGATCAAGCGTCGACGGCGCGGCTTGTTGGACGGAGGCCCCTCTGCAAAGCCAGTCTGCCGTCGGGTGGAGTCGCCGGCAACCGGTTTGCAGCGCTGCCCAGAACCTGCAACCCCGACCTCCTCCGACCTCGATCGCTGCCCAGAAGCCGTCTGGGATGCCTTCGGCCTACGTTCGGCAAGCCCCGCGCTGCCGTCGAGGCCTGAATGCGGCTGCTGCGTCGACGTCCGCACTTTAGCGATGGTGCGGACGTCCATCTGTGATTGGGCCTGTGTGTGTGTGTGTATAATTGCTGTTGCAGTGAATTTTATCCCCTGGATTTTTCACCTCCCATGTGTAGAAATTAAAATAGTATGTATGCTCTATTATTTACTATTATTGCAGAGCTTGTCCACATTATTGAGACACCATAGTCCCTAGTATAGATTTGATGATGAGATACATTCAAACCCATTTTAGTGCCAGAGTTTGTAGACTACTTTTTTTTTTTTTTAACTCTATAATCCTCACACGGTTATTATTAATTAGACATTTATGTTGGTAGTATTTAGCATTCTTTTCTTGTCTGAAGCATCCAACTCAACATATATAGAACTTTTTTGGGTCAAACATGTATATAAGTATATAACTTGATGCATGCCAATGGCTCTTTAATTTTCCTTTCTTTTCTAAAGAGCTTTGATTATTCAATCAATAATTCTCTTAATTTATTCGTATTATGTCTCCCAGCATCGTATGGCAGGATTGGCTGCTATTGAAGTTGCACAGAAGGTTTCAAAAGCGTGGCGTTCCTTTCAAGCGGAATGGAAATACTCAATTAAAAGCACATCCAAGAATGGCAAGAGACCGAGGAGAAGGGAAAGAATCAATTTGCCAAGCCAGAATAGAGGTGGTGCTGGGTGTAGCACGAGCACCTCCTCAGACTCAACTTCATATGGCATTACACAGTCAAAATCAACTGGCCGGTTTATGATGTCATGGCATGATGTTTATTCAGTGGCTGTCAAATGGCGGCAGATTTCTGAACCTTGTGATCCTGTTGTGTGGATTAACAAACTAAGGTACATTGTGTGCTGGTTCATATACTAATCATCTACATGCTCAATACCCATCGGACATCATGTTGAACTAAATTTCATTCACTTTTTCTTGAATGATTAAATAATGAATGAAATTGTTTTCTAATGTGAACATGGACATTTCTTTAATTCAGTGAAGAGTTTAATGCTGGATTTGGGTCTCATACACCAATTATCCTTGGACAAGCAAAAGTTGTTCGCTATTTCCCAAATTTTGAAAGGTAAAGGGTCTTTACTATTCTATTTGTTATTGAACTCTCTCTCTCTCTCTCTCTCTCTCTCTCATCACTTGAGTCAATGTGGCAGGACATTTGATGTTGCAAAGACAATCATGAATGAAAGAAAATATGTGCATAACAAGTTAGATGGCCTGATTGATCTATCTGGGAAATTGCAAGATGTGAGTTCGTTCAATCCATCATTTATACTTTCGAAACATGTTCTATTTTACCATACTTGCAGGAATATATTTGAATGCTGGGATATTGCCACTTTTAGTTCACACTAAAAAAAAGGAGCCATGCACATATTCATTTATTCAAAAACAGGAGGCAGAATTTGTTTTCCTTCATTTGTTTTTGTTATTTGGGGGGGGGGGGGAGTTACAGCCAGCAGTAACGAGTGGTATCTATTTTTGGCAAGAATCATGAAGAATGTTGCTGTCAGTAGCATTCTGTGAAAAGCTACTCTCAGGCGGTAGTAAAGAGGAATTTTTGCAAAGATGGTTGGGCCTTTTTAGATTTGTTTTTTCTGTTTGTGAAGTTGTGGGTGTGGATTGGATGGGTTCAGTTGGAATTGAACTTGAATTCTGAAAATTGGCTTTTGGAGAATTGGTTATTGAAATATGCACCAACAATGTTACTGTCAGACAGTAGCTGATTGTTACATTCTCAAAAAAACTGTTGCCTGGCTCAATTTGGAGTTGTAGTTTTCCCATTTTTGGAAAATTATGTCTTCGATGTATGGAATATTGATTGCTAGTGCAATTACATATGTAGGTTATGCATGCAAAATCCTGCACTGATCTGTACAGGGCTGTTGGTGAGGACTTCTGGTTGGCTACTTGGTGCAATAGTACTGCCTTTGAGGGGTAAACTTGCATATCTCAAATATTTGATGTTCTCACAATAAAAATAATTGCATGTCAACCCTAATTTATGGTTTACTTTGCCTGTTTCAGGAAGTATCTTGAAGGGACAAGGATTACCCTCGTAAAATTGTATAGCTCTATAACTCTTCGTCTTGCAACTTTCCCTTCCTTTATTCCATTTCTTTTGTTTATATTTTATTCTCCATTTTAATCAATGTTTTTGTTCCCAAATTTCTGGATACATAAAATCAATTTTCTAGGCCGGAGCAGGGATACGACTTTGCAATCAGAACACCTTGTACACCTTCTAGATGGGATGAATTTGATGCAGAAATGGCAATGGCATGGGAAGTATGTTACCCTACACCTCTCTGCATGATCTGATTATTTATATTTAATTCTGATAGTGGATTAGGAATTTTTACATGAGTGGCTTCTTCAATTGGAACATGTTCATGTATTTTTTTTTTCCTGCAATTTTGCGCCTCTTAATGTCAGCAACACGGGGGAATTTTTACATTTCATTGCCTGATCCTTGGATCTTTTATATGAGCAGTGAATTGTGTAGGAAGAAACACATAAATATAAATATTATACATGGGAAGTGCCTGGAATACCTTTTATTATCCCCTATTTTTAGAATCTTCCCAAGCATTATGTTGGTCAGTGGGGATATGTACTCATACCAAGATCTATCTGTATATGCTGTAATTAATGCTTACCAAGATCTAGTATATTGTGAACCCCCATGCTGGTGCCTTTCTTGGAGTTGTAGCAAATTCTTTTTGGAGCATTCTCGCGTTGAAAGTCCCTAGATCCGGATTAGCAACTTGATCAGTTATATATAAGCAGAAATTGGTATTTGAGAAAGATATTAAACATGGTAGTCTTCCGGATAAACTGGGCTTTAGGCCGGTGCTAATGAACAGGTTTTAGCTAGTTTTGTTAACAAGCAGATTTATATGAGCCATTGCTCCTGTTTCAGTTGGTGTTTCAGTGATCCTCTTGATTTAATTGCTTGGTTGAATAAACTAATAACATTTGGATGCACTGGCAGGATATATGCAATGCTTATTGCGGTGAAAATTATGGGTCTACTGACTTCAATGTGCTTGAAAAAGTGAGAGATGCAATTTTAAGGATGACATATTACTGGTATAACATTCGACCTGTGTGGCTGGATATGGCATGCTTGTCTTATCCTAAGAAAGAGTATTACTCATATAATTGCATTTCAGGTACAATTTTATGCCCCTTTCAAGAGGATCCGCAGCTGTTGGGTTCGTGGTTATGCTTGGACTACTGCTTGCTGCTAATATGGAGTTCACAGGAGCTATCCCTCAAGGTTTACAGGTGGACTGGGAAGCCATTTTGAACGTTGATCCAAACAATTTCGTGGATTCGATCAAGGGTTGGTTATATCCATCTCTCAAGGTAACATCATCCTTGAAAGATTATCCGGATGTGGGATCGACTCTTCAAACAACAGGTTCAGTTGTTGCTGCTCTAAGCACTTCTAATGATTGAGCTTTGAGCAGTCCTGAAGAGGTAAGTTCACTGCATCAGTAGGTCATTGTTACCATCTAAGAAGACATCATTTCTCACCTAATAATTGTGCTGATTTTGTATATTTGAATTTCTTGCAGCAGTTTGTAAGCGAGAATGTAATCGAAACAATTTTTTCTTTGGGTCTTACTCTGCATAGAGAAAATCAGTCAGCTTGAGGCTTGCAAATCTTACACCGGCTTAAATGCGTGCTCTATGTTCATTTGTTGTACAGTTGTCTAGAATAATATGTAATTTTCTTTGTTTTCTGATTAACATTCAATATATTGATCACAATAAATTTGCTTCCATCGTTTTGATTCACAAGGAATAATTTTTCATATCATATTAGGATTTTGTTATGTTGATTTGTTTAGTTTGTTTTCTTCAAGCACATCAACCTGAACATATCAGATACAAATAAATCCCAAATTTTGAATTGGATTCATGTATTATTGGCTTATATTTGATCTTATTTTCTTTTTATGTTTTGCGACGGCTTTAAGAAAAGCTTGCCAACTGGTTTCAATCAAGGTTTTAAATACCAGTATCTACTATCAAGGTTTTAAATACCAGTATCTACTATCAGAACTTTGAAAAAGGCGATATCGGGGATATATGAGAAAATATATCGTTTTTGAAAGAGTCAATTTGTTAGAATTACATATAAATGCATATGAATGTCAATTTTATCTCCATCCAAAAAGAGATTCTAGGTGGTGGAAAAACTGCTCGCTGGTCTACGAAAATGTAATAATCAGACCAAGATATATGATCCATACGAATTGTAGTGATGAGTATGATAGTTAGAGATATCTTTAGAGCTGCCAACTGTTTCCCTTACAAGGAGATAATGAGGATGAATCCAACTGAATGACTGATCATATACTTCTCCATATTATCCATAAACATCATAGCCAAATTAATTGTTGCATTTTTTGGATTTATTTGATATCCCACTGCGCTCTGTGCTTAAACTAATAAAGTCAAAATTTACGGCAATTAAAGAAACATCATATGGAGTATTTTGATCATTAGTTGCACCTCTAGTCCTCCTCCCATATCGGGTCTTTTCTTGAGCACCATGACTAGCTGTTCTCACTCTGTAGTCTTCATCTTGGGTGATATGATCAAAATTATCTTCACAGGTAAGTTGGTTTAATCTTCCACCGACAGAAGATTGTCCATATTCATATCTTTCACCTCTACCACATGTTCCGCTTCCACCATCATCAAAACTATCTGGAGTAACTTGGCCTCATTTGAATAATTGAACTTTTATCTTCTTTCTATCATTCAACCATAGAGTATAGAGTTACAAACTACATACAAAGTTACAGGCACAGTCACAAACTACATAGTACCAAATCTCTCCATACTCAGATTTGCATTTAGAGAATTACTGTTAGAGAGATTTGTGTAACTGAAGATCCATGCAATCAAAACTGAACATCAGTTTGGATTCTTTGTATTTTATACCATTGAATACTGTTTATGACTTATTGTAACAGTAACATAACAGTCAAATTACCTTAGCTATATAATTGTACATTGTAATTAGATTGAATCAATACAGAAACAACATTTTCTACATGATATCATAGTTTAGGTTGCTTACCTCTTTCCGATCCGATTTCATCTTCCTCTGCTGTTCTTCCTCATCATGGCCACCACTGCTTCTTCCTCATCTCCAAACACTTCTAGCTTTATCAAACTCACTGAAACCAACTATCTAGTTTGGCTTCGGCAACTCAAACCATACCTCAATGGCAATGATATGTGGTGCTATGTTGACGGTTCCAAACTTGCTCCCCCACCTACCATCATGTCCACTCCTTCTGAAGGCCAAACTCCTGTCTCTATCCCCAACCCAACCTAGAAGACCAAATCATCGTCAGCATTCTCACCACCACCCTCACTGAAAATATTGCTCAGCTGACGATTGGTTTCGAAACATCCAAGGACATCTGGGGTTGTCTTCAGCGCCATTTTTCCCAAAAATCTGTTGCCAGTGCCTCTACTCTCAAGATGCAGCTTCTTGATCTCCAGAAAGGTAACCAATCTGTTGATGAATACCTCCGCCAAGCCAAGGCCATTGCCGATGCCTTAATATCCATCAACAAACCTGTTTCTGATGAAGACTTGGTCATTGCTACTCTACACGGCCTTGGCCCTGATTATCGCATGCTCCGCACTGCACTCACCCAAAACCCACCCCTCCCTGACTTCTCTGAGCTCCGAGCTCCGAGCTCGCATCCTCTCCTTTGAAACTCAACAGATTGGTCCATCTGCGAATGGAACGGCCACTGCTCTCTTTAATCATAGCGCTTCCTCCTCAAGCCGTGACCAGCGCTCCTCGGCGACCCGTTCTTCTCACTCCGGCGGCCGGTACTCCACAGGTTGAAATCGCCGCCCTGGTGCGCGTCAACCTTTTCCCTAGCAGCAACATCAGTTTGCCTCGCAGCCACAGTTTGTGTCCCCCCAGTTTGCGTTGCAGCTAGGCCCCTTTTCTTCACCTGCCTGGGATGCACGTCCTGGGCTTCCTGGACTTCTTAGCCCAGCACCTCAATGGTGTCCTAATTGCCACTCCAACCTACATGGGCTTCCTCAATGCCCACACAGATTCTCTGGCCCGAGTACTGCTGCTCCCTTTGCTGGAGTTCACTATGCTACTGATCCCACTTGGTACCCGGATACCGGCGCTACTCATCACATGACATCTATGCCTGTCCATAATCCTCAATCTTATGGGGAGCCTCATAATGTTTATATGGGTAATGGGGACTCAATGCCTGTTTCCCATACCGGTAATCTTTCATTGTCATTAGGGTCTTCCCAATTCACTTTAGAAAATATTTTTAAAATTCCGTCAATTCGTAAAAATCTTCTCTCAGTAGCTCGTTTTACAAAGGACAACCTTGTGTTCTTTCTTTTCGCTCCATATTTTTATCAAATATATTGCTTAGGTACTGGTCGTCTCTTGTTTCAGGGCCCTTGTAAAGATGGTCTCTATCCGCTAAATCTGTCGAGCGTTTCCACTCCTCCACAAGCCCTTGCCTCCATTCACTCCTCCATTTGGCACAATCGTTTGGGTCATCCCTCTTCCAATGTCTTAGCTCGTCTAGGTTCAACAATTGGTTCAAAATTATCTTTTCGTTCCTTCTGTCGAGATTGCGCACTTAGTAAATCTCATCAATTACCTTTTAATTCCAATAAAGAAACTGTTAATTTTCCATTTCATATTATTCATAGTGATGTTCGGGCTTCATCTACTCTTTCTGTTAGTGGCTTCAAGTATTACGTTCTTTTCACAGATGAATTCTCACGTTTCACTTGGATTTACCCCATGCGTCGCAAAAATGAAGCGCTCACCCATTTTCAAACCCTGGTCGCCATGATTCAAAATCTTTTTCATCATACCATCAAAACTCTTCAAAGTGATAATGGAACGGAGTACGTCAATCATGCCTTCTCTCTTTATTGTAAATCCTTGGGCATTCAACAGAGATTTTCTTGCCCCCATACACCCCAATAGTATGGACTTGCTGAGCGCAAACATCGCCATATTACCACAATGACTCGTAGTCTACTCCTTACATCTGGTGCTCCTCATAATCTTTGGGTTGAAGCCGTCTTGACCTCTGTTTATCTTATTACTCTTCTTCCCACACCCACTCTCAATTGGGATACCCCACACACCCGTCTTCATGGTCATCTACCTTCCTATTCATCTCTTCGGGTTTTTGGTTGCTCCTGTTTTCCTCATCTTGGGTCTTATGTCTCTGATAAACTCTCCAGTCGTAGTCTTGAGTGTGTGTTTTTAGGTTATAGTCCTCAACATAAAGGTTACCGTTGTCTAGATCCCACCACTGGTCGTGTCTATGTCTCCAGACATGTCATATTTAACGAAACAACTTTTCCCTACAAGAATTTGCAGGTACATTCAGTTTCCGAAGCTGGCCCATTGGAATTCACCCTCTTAGCTAGCCCGAGTCTTAATCTCTCTCAGCCCAACACATCTGGGCCTACTTCACATGATGAGCTGATCCCTTCTCCTGCTATCAGACACCCCATCTCGGGTTCTTCATCCTCGACTCCTCGTGTTGACCTTGCTTCCCGACTTCCAATGCCCGGCGTCGCACCACCGCCCAGCCCCACTTTAGACACTCCGCTGATACGTCGCCTCTTCCGGCGCCTCCGTCGCCCAGCGCCACTCCCATCCAGACCTATCGGCGCCGCCAACCCGTGGTTCCAGACCCACCTCCATAGGTTCCCGAGTCCACTAGGCCAGAGGCTCCTCCCTTCTTGTCGCTACCTGCCTCTGCGACTTCTCCTCCTCCACCGGACCCCCCAGCTCCCCAACCGGATTAGCCCAGGCGAACCCGTCTTCAACATGGCATTGTTCAGCCTCGACTTCGAACCGATGGTACAATTAAATATCCCATCTCTCGTGCACTTCTCACTACTGTTGAGTCTGCAGAACCTACATGCTACACTCAAGCCTCCAAGCACGAGGTATGGCGTGCTGCAATGGTTGAAGAGATCAATGCTTTGCTGAAGAACAATACTTGGACTCTGGTTCCCTCCTCTCCATCCCAGAACCTCGTTGGCTGTAAATGGGTATTCCGTGTGAAACACAATCCGGATGGCACTGTTGAACGTCACAAAGCCAGACTTGTGGCCAAAGGCTTTCATCAACACCAAGGTATTGACTATGATGAAACTTTTAGCCCTATGATTAAACCTGCGACGATTCGTGTTGTGCTCTGCCTTGCTGTGTCTAGAGGCTGGTCCCTTCGTCAATTGGATGTTAAAAATGCATTTCTTCATGGGTTTATAAAAGACGATGTGTATATGACTCAACCACCCGGCTTCGTTGATCCCGCTCGGCCGTCTCATGTTTGCAAGCTTAACAAGGCACTCTACGGTCTCAAACAAGCTCCGCGTGCGTGGTTTCATCGTATGACCTCCTTCCTGCTATCCGTTGGGTTTGTACAAAGTTTGGCTGATTCTTCTTTGTTCATTTTCCATGTTGGACTGCATACCATTTATTTTCTCTTGTATGTGGACGATATTGTGGTCACCAGCAGTGATGATATACTCTTACAGCGCTTTGTTGATGCTTTGGGACGTGGCTTTAACATCAAAGACCTCGGTCCTCTCCACTACTTTCTTGGTTTACATGTTACTTCTCATAATCAAGGCATTCATGTTAGTCAATTCAAATATGCTTATGATCTCCTTGTGAAGCATGATATGTTGCTTAGTCAACCTGTTTGCACACCGATGTCCGCCAAATCCATTCTCACTGCTCATGAAGGCGATCCCCTTCCCAACCCCTCAGTCTTTCGGGAAATAGTTGGCTCATTGCAGTATTTGACCATCACTAGACCTGATATTGCCTTTCTTGTAAATTCCATCTCCCAGTTCATGAGTCAACCACGCACCCCACATCTGGTTGCTGCCAAGCGCATCCTTCGCTACATCAAAGGCACCCTTGATCATGGCTTGTATTTTGGTCCTCAACGCCAACCAGCTTACCTTGCTGCCTATGCTGATGCTGATTGGGCTGGTTGTCCAGACTCCCGTCGTTCTACATCTAGCTGCATTGTTTATCTTGGCACCAGCTTGGTTTCTTGGTGTTCTAAAAAGCAGCCCACTATTGCTCATTCCAGTGCCGAGTCTGAGTATCGTTCCCTTTCTCATGCCAGTGCTGAGTCCACTTGGTTAGCTTTCTTACTCTATGAACTTGGTGCTGAAATTCAATTTCCAATCCTCCTGCATTGTGATAATCTTAGCGCTACATACATGGCATCTAATCCGGTATTTCATGCCCGCACTAAGCATATAGAACTTGATTACCACTTTGTTCGTGAGAAAGTAGCTCTTGGCAGCCATCGTGTTTTCTTTATCCCATCTGTTGACCAGCCTGCAGATCTTCTGACCAAACCTCTTCATAAGCAACGTCATGCTTATCTTACTGGCAAACTTGTTCGTGCAGGCCCGTCCAGTTTGAGGGAGGGTGTGAGAGAGATTTGTGTAACTGAAGATCCATGCAATCAAAATTGAACATCAATTTTGATTCTTTGTATTTTATACCATTGAATACTGTTTATGACTTATTGTAACAGTAGCATAACAGTCAAATTACCTTAGCTATATAATTGTACATTGTAATTAGATTGAATCAATACATAAACAACATTTTCTACAATTACTTCTCACCTAGAATCGCCTTGAGAGTATTTCTCCTAACCTAGATTTGCCTTAAGGGGATTTCTCCTCACCTAGATTTGCCTTGAGGAGATCTCTATTCACACAAATTTGCATTTAGAGCATTACTAAGTTTTTTCTATTTTTTTATTTTTTTCATTAGATTTTACAAATATTTCTTCACTTTATCGGGGATACCTTCCAAATATCTAATATATAGGGGATATTTGACAATGTCGGAGAAATTTCATAGAAACTGTAGAAGATAAGATATTAAGTTATTAACCCCCTAAGATATATCGGTCCATCGAAAAATGGAGATATCAAAGAATATATCAGAAATATCGCAGATATTTCAAACCCTGGTTCCAATTACAATATTACACTACATGATGGTAATGCAATTACGTTCTTGGCTATAAACAAACCTAGTTCAAATAGAAAAGTACATAAAATAGAGCACTAACATCAAATTCGAATTGGTATTCTTTGAATGTGATAACATGGAGCCGAAGAACTTCCTCCTAGGTCACTAACAACTTAACTATTCAATGTAAGGTGTCAAATAATGCTCTTTCCCGTAATGGGGAATAAGCTTTGTCAAACAAATCTAATCAGAGATATGCTTAGCGTGTCGTATCTAACTACCGATATACTAATCTCTCCACTAATAGTGAATCCTTACAATAATTGTCTTTTTCTTACATAAGAACGCAATTAATATTAGGCAGAATTGCATATAAACCAACCAAGTCATTTATCAAGGTTTAATAATGGTATTAAGTAGGTAAAGTGTCCGAAAGTGGTTAATCTAGATAATAGAAAGGCAGAAAGCTGGCAGGTCTTTGGAAAGTGGAGGATAAAAAGACAGGTTTGGTTTTGACGTTGTTGTTTCTGTAGAACCCAAATTCAAAATTCAAGCAAAGCTTTATTGTTATTTCCATAAAAATTAACAGAAATGCTATTGAGTTCTTATTTAACAAGCAGATGGAATGTCTACTAATTTACATATGATATGTGATTATACATAACTTCTTTTTAATAATATACACGTGAAATTCACTGTTATATTATCAATTGATAAGAGAAAAAATATATCTAAATTCAAACAAAACTTCATTGTTATCCTCATAAAAATTAACACGAAATGTGATTGAGTTCTTATTTAACAGGCAGATGCAATGTCTACTAATTTACATATGATATGTGGTTATACATAACTTCTCTTTAATAATATACACGTGAAATTCACTATTATGCTATTAATTGATAAGAGAAAAATTATATCTAAACCACGCTCGTAAAAAATCTCCTACCCTGTCTTGTCACCCTTTTCTTTTCTTCCCCCCTTCTTTACCTTTCTCCTTCTTTCAGTGAACATTTCTTCTACAATGGTAGGCTTACCTGTAAAAGGGAAGTCCTCTTCAGGTTTGTTATACATCCACGTGGGCCTCATCTGCTTGCTAATCATTCGTGCAGCGTAGTACGGGATCCTCCCACCTTTCCCCTGTTCAGACATCAAAAATTTTCCATTGACAAACTCCAAGCAATCCATCAAGCTCTCCCTTGCCAACCCTTTCATCTCATAAGCCTGTGACCTCCTCCACAGGCTCTTACAATGAACCCTCGCCGCACCGGTTGACAAACACAGAGCTCTGGTTGTGTCACTAATGGCTGCTTCTGGATTCTTCATCAACAAGTAACACTGTGCCCTATTACTATAAACCACAATCCTTTCCCTCGTCATTTTTAAAGGGCACAAATCCAACGCTTCTGAGTATTCAATCACAGCCTTTTCAATATTCCCTGCCCAAAAACTCATATTCCCTTGCTTTTTCAACTTTCCTACCATTGATTTTCTCTCTCTGATTTCTTGTTTTGACATTAACTTCTCCTTCTTTTTTCTCTCAACCTTCAAATCCCATATCTCCTCCAATGCTCTCTCAGCTTTCTTGCTCCCCAATCTCAAGTCCCCATACTTGATTTTATGGTAATCTTGCAAAAGCATCTGTGTGATTCTGTCTCCTAGTTTTGGTTTTCTCATTTCAACCAAATCGACAAGATACACAACTGAAATCTCCACCACTTTGATTCGGGTTTCGGGGTCTTTGAGAAGCAGCAAAAGACAATCAACTGCCATTAATTTCCATTCATCTGAAGACCTTGAGAGATTACATAATCTCTCTATAACTTCTTGTGAATTTGCCACACTTTGTCTTCCAAACTTGGTTTGACAAAGTGCTTTCAACAACCCAATTCCACCAGGTGAGTTTGGATTTGCTAAACCACCCCAAATCCCACAAACTTCAACCAAGAATTCCTTCTTGCAAATCAAACCTAAACAGCTTTCTTTGCTCACAAAGCAGTTGAGAAGATTTAGGGACCAGCACTGAAGCTGACTGCCCCATTCCTCAGCTTTTCTGCTCTCAATTTCCAGCCCCCCAAGCCCTCTTGTTATCAAATCACAATGGTACTTCAATCTCTTCGAGTGCTCGAATCCGATAAACTCATCGTACACCCTCTTCAAACATGTAGAGGCTATCTTCATAGCCAACTCGACAATCTTGACTTCATGCTTCAAAGCAATAATGGACTCAACGATCCCGTCATGACCAGCCATGTGACCAAGAGCTCGAACTGCCACTCTTTGCTCAACCCAAGTGATCTTACCTCTCATCAACTCCATTAGAGGCAGAACTACCCCAGATTTCAAAGCCTTTTCTGCAAACTGAGCCTTGTTCATGGTGTAAGAGCCAACGATATGAGCAGCATAGTAAGGGATGTATATGTTCTGGTCGCTAAGCAGCCACTTTTTGTCGTTGATACCTTTGTTGATGAGCTTTGCCATGCATTCGAAGATTCCAAGCGATGGGAATTCAGGGTCGTTAGGTTGCTTCATGGCTATGTTCCAGAGAGAGCTTAGTGCAAGGACTTGCTCTTGGTCATTTTTGAGAGGCAAGTCCTTGAAGAGCTTAATGATTTTGGATTTTCTGAAAGAAGGGTTTGGTTCATTCATGGTGCAGAAGAAGCAAGAGGGTTTAGTACACACAGGCTCAGAGGGATGTTTGGGAGTCTTTTTGGTCTTGTTGGTTTGGGATTTTGATTCCATGGTTCGGTGAAGAGAAGTTGGAGCTAAGCTCTGTTAGGTTTTTGGGTGTTGACAGTGGAGGCCTCAAAAGAAGACGCTTAACATTGCTTGTAGTAAATGAAAAGATGGATAGTCTCTTCTATACATCCACTTCACCTAACAGAAGTATATATAATTTGTAATTTTGATAGACAATTAAAAGAAATGATAAATTTTAGATTAACAGTTTGACAACATAATATATTAGACTGTTTATTATGATATTATTCGATTATATTGTTCAATTATTATGATTAATCATTCATACACATGTTAATTGATGCACGTATTTGAGTGTGAATCAAATTCAAACATGATGTTTTCAAAATACAAGAATTTTTGGAAAATCTATAATAGCGTTTTAAACTGTAGATGGAGAGGATAACGAGGACAACCAAGTAGTTCTATTGTGCAGAACCACCTGCACAATAATTAATGATTGACTAGAAGTAGGTACTACTGTTTGTCATGTTTCCTCAAAAGGGGTGCGCTCTAACATGTTTCTCCATTCATTCATTAAATTTGCTAAAACAAGGAAGACAAAAGTGAAGCAAATTCACGGCTCTACTATAGTTCTACAGCCAATGAGCCAAATGGGTAGTTAATTCTTAATATCTGAATTGGTAATTGGCTGCATGTTAAGCACTGGGTGATCATCTGCCCCAAAGTGTTTTGAAGTTTTAACAAGAAATTAAGGTCCAGATATGGGCTAGTATATATGATTTTCCAGAAAGGGTGTGATATACTGCAATACTGATATATATCTAATAAGGGTTACTTTTAACTACTCCAGACATCATATACTCCATTGCTTCAAAATGAAGTAAACTATTTTGGTCATATCAAGCCAAACAATTATTAAAATTGCTTGGGGTGCAGGCTTTTTAGCTAGGCAAAGTGCAAGTACAACTCTGGGTTGGTTTCAAGAAAATGCGGCTGCCATATGAAGGATCTAAGGATAAGCATGATTACACTATATACGATACTTCTACTTTATAGCTGTGCTGAATTGATTTAATGATGCCTTTCTGAATTGGCCACAAAGCAAATGATGCATTTCTTCCTATGACCAAGTGCATTCTGAAAGCCTTTAACATTGATTATACTCATGATTTTGTCATTGTTCTGTTCGAATTTCTTGACAATCAAAGATGCATGTGCTTCCCTTGTTCTTACACTTCTCTAGTTTTTGGTGTATTTTGTGAGACAGGCCCATCACTATTGGCTACGGCTTGGTTTAATGAAGCAAGAAAACAAAAAAACTATTTGAATTATAATTACTGATCAACTGTTAACAAGCATCTCATTAGGATGATTGCTATCAACTTTTTACCTCTCTCTTAATCAATCTTACAATGTAGTTTTGCAAATTGAACCCTTATGTTTTCCGGATCACGTTTTAGAGGTTGTATGTGCATGAAAATTAATTAGACAATACCTCGTTTAACCGTATAACTTATGTCCAATATATATATTTATATATATATATATATATATATATATATATTGAAAAGATGTCCAATATATTTATGGTCTCGGAAATATTTAGAATAACTGTATATGTTTGACAGATCCGATTATGAGGAGAAGAGGCAGCTAGTTAATAGTACTTGAAGATGAGCATAGAAAATTGCACATTTGAACGGATCCTATAAACTTAGGATTTAGGAGTGGCTTTCCAAACTCACTCTCATTTATACTCGTTCAGCCCACCAACTCAATAGAATCATCAGTGTCTTAACCTTTGCTAAGAGGCTACTAAATGTCTAAATCCATCCCAAAAGAAGAATTACACTCCAAGCAAATTTGGGTCTTAACACACTGCCATTGGGTTTGCAGAAGCCCATCAAATACCAGAGGCCCCGAAACTCTGATTGTTTTTTTTATTTTTGACCGAGTATTATACTATTATTAAACGAGGAGGAGATCAAAATTAGAACTTACACCAACATTTTGTTGAAGAATAGGTAATAGCTTAAAAGTTATATTCTTAAAACATTTTTAGCAGACTCTCTATTTTAATTCCTTAATTATTTTGAAGAACATATTTAACTTTTTATCTATTTTAGCAGGTGCACCAGACTCCTAAGTGACTATCTATTATAACTTTTAGCTATCTAGCTCCTAAATATAGAGAGCGAGACAAGACTCTCTATAATTTAAAACATTCATTTTGATTTATTTTATATAATTTATAAATACATTTAAACCATTTAATCTTCATTTAGAAAACTATATAAATTTAAAATTAGCTAAAATTGAGACCACTAAAAGTGGTTAGCCAAAATGACTTTTTAGCTATTTTGGCTAAAATTTGACTCAAAAATGGCTAGCATTGTTAAAGTTGCTCTTAATACTCTAACAACAGGATATTGGAAAAAAACATGAACTCAATGACCGATCTACAAGTATTGTTAGATTCTTATATTCACATGGTATAGTTTGTTAGTAAGCGATTCAACTACACTATATCAGGTGTTGATGAATGAGAGATATCACCATACCAACATTTGGCCATTTGGATGTTGCCATATTATTCCTTCAAGCTAAATAGTTTTTTTTTTTATTATTATTATTATTTTTTTTTTTATGATTGGAAAAAAAGTTTACAACAAAAAAAGAAAGGGTGGTTATAATTAGACCTTCAAATTTGCTATTTAGACCTCCCATACTTAGTACACCTCTAATTTTCATTTTAGAATACTTGAAAGGTTAAGTAGACCTCTTTATTTTTACCAAAACACCCTTGAACATGAGATACAACAATCTGTTATCTGAATCGTCAACCACGAGAAGAAAAATAAATCAAAATCACACGATATTGCTCTCTTATGAGTAGGTCTCTCCTCCACCAAAATTAATCAGAGCATTAGTTCTCAATCTTGATTATGCTGGAATCCCTTTGAATTTGCTAAAACAAGGATTTCAAGATTTTTTTTTTTTTAAGTGGGCTTACACAGCTGCCCTTAGGCCTTGATCATTAATGAAACGTTAGAATACATTTGGGGGGGGGGGGGACATGATACATGAACCCCAAATTACAATAAGAAGAACAACTCGAGATAATAACGAAAGTCTCCACAAAGGTGTGTATTCTAAACATGCACCAACTAGCGAAGAGTGCACGTCTGACTACTCTATTTGCTTTACAAATACGGCAACATACCATAAAGTAAATGCTTACGCAAAGCCATAATATACTACTAAGATCAGCTTTCGCACTATGTTGCCACCGGAAAACTAGTCTGATGACACTTAGTTTCATCCTGCCACTAGGAGGTTGCGACCATTTGGGAACTCGCCACCGAACTAGGGCAGACCATTTGGAAGGTTGAGTAATAATTATATCATAATATTCAATAAATTTAGTTTAAGGAAATTATAAATCAGAATGTTTTGAATTTAATTTTGTATTAAATGAAAATTATTATTTTTATTTAATTGTTTTAGGTAAATTATAAAACTATATAGGCACTATAAGGATATTCCGGAAAAAAAATTAATTGAATGTTATATTTGGGAAGGTAAGAAGAGTATTTATTTTTTTTTCTCTCATTTTTATCTCTTTGCCCTTATTTGTCTTTTCATATAACTTGACAAAGTCTATTAATAATTGAAAAAAGTTGGAGATCTAAATATCAAATTTGGTGGTCCAACTAGAACCACCCAAAAACAAAACCCCTAGAAACATCCTCTCTCAGCTGATCCAAATGGAACGCTGAGAACACAGAGAGGGGTAAGCAAGAAAACCATACACATGGAGTATGAAAGTGATAGGCTAAAGAAGCCAGATGATCTGCTACAAAATTAGCTTCTTGATAAATGTCAGAAGAGGATAAACTTAACTTTTGCTGCTAACACTGTAATATCTTCAACTAAAGTCTTGATAAACCAAGGAACGGTGGCTGAGCCTCGAACACAATCAATAACTAGCTTAGAGTCTCCTTCGACAATAATATTGTTGAATCCTTGAAGGAAAGCAGTATGCAAAGCCTCATGTAATGCCGTAGCTTTTGCCACTATAGTAGTCGTAGAACCCAGCGACCTACAAGTTGCTACTAAATGATTACCATCAAAATTACGAATAACAAGCCCAAAAGTTGCTGAATCATTCCTCATTAAGCCATCCAAATTTGATGCTTTTAAACTCGAACAGAGCACTGTCTACACTTGTCTTTTCAACATCTTTTTTCTCAGTTGACCCAAAAAAATGTAAATCACCCCTAGAGTAGGTCTTCTTTGAAGAATAATTAATTATATTGGACCAAAGTTACCAAACTTATACGATCAATTATGCCCCCAATCAGATAATTTCAAACAACAAAAAGATCAAGCATCACGTGTGTTCAATGTACCCAGCTCATTCCTCATTGTCATCCTATATGTCATGGCAAGGACAGTAACAAACTAACAAACGCGACAGAGAGTAATATTATTTAGACCCCAAAAAAAAAAATATCTAGAAATTCTTCTCAAAACTAAAATAAAGAAATTAATGGGTGAGAAATTTTGCTAATTTTGAATATAAAAAAAAGGGAAGAAGATCTACTAATCCAGCTGCCAAAATTTGCGCTTACAGCTCACGGCTTCGGACGCAGTAACGGTACAACGGCGGGGCCCCACGGTTGTGGCGGTGGGCTAAAGTTACTTAACCACCACACAATTATTGCTACGGCCACTGCCGTGGCTTCCACTTATTGGCTTGTCATTCCTGGACAGTAACCCTACTTTTAACACATCCAGCTGTCAACAAAACCCCACTTGTACAAATATTAAAAAAAAACATAAAAACAGATACAATTAAAGTCACGAGCCAAAGCCAAAGCGTGTTTAAGTGGACTTGTGTCAGTCCGGTGCCTCTACCTTAATATCTTTCAATTTTACATTTCAGTCCTTTTAAGTTGCCTTAACTTTCACTTTCATCCATGATTTTTTCTTTTAATTCTTACCGGCTTCATTTGACTTCTTCGAAAAAAATATAAAACCGATCATTATATAGAAAAATTCAGGAAACAAAACATGACAATAACTTACATACTCTATATGAATTATGTTGATCGATTAATGATAATGAAATGATGTGTTACATAACTAAATCACATAAATGTTTTTTTTTTTATATATTTTAAATTACATAAATGTTTGAGTGGACATTATACACTTGTTAAGTTGTTATACAACATCTTTTTAGAAGAAGGGCCAAGCAAGGAGGATAACACGTAGGCGTGTTGGCTAGGTTGATGCGCACTTTAAGATAAACATATATCAAAGGTTATTATAAACTATAAAAAATTATGGAGAATGAAATTCAAACTTTCTAATTAGAAGAGTTTCTATTGGGACCTCCAAATCTGCTCACTTGACCTCACTCTATTATGAATTATTAAATGACAAATATAACCTACTATAAAATGACTATTAAGGACAATAATTATACAAAAAAAAATGTTTATATTTATTTTCTCTAGACTTTCCAATTCAATAATATTATATTGCATTCTTTATTATTTTCCCTATTTATTTTCATTTTCTAATTTCACTACATACTCATTAAAGCATTCACATATATATATATATATATATATATATATATATATATACAGTTTTCATCATGGGGTTGGTTTATCTGTCAAAGCAACCTTTATGGAAAGATTTGCTTCATGCTCCAATACTCTTGGAATGTGGTAGAAGACCTCGCCTCGTGCAGAAAATTACCGGTTTATATATGGTGTAGGTAGAGCTAGTAAAAGATTGAAGATTACCGAAAAGATAATTAAGTTACCACAATAACAATATTACACATGTAAATATGTGTCATATATATATACAGATCCTATCCAGAGCGGAGCTCCGCTTTGAAATTAACTTGTGAAGTTCAAGTTTTTGGTCACTTTTCGGTCGCATATCCACATCTTGATCGTTCAGTTTTTAGGTACTAGTGTATAGATCATCTCTGCAAATTTTCAGCCAAATTGATGATCGTTAAGGCATTGATAACTTCCTTAAAGCTAGTACGGTTCAAGTTGACAGATTCAGTCCGTCAATTGGTTTAAGCGAGTTAGATACCTTAACGATCATCAATTTGGCTGAAAATTTGCAGAGATGATCTATACACTAGTACCTAAAAACTGAATGGTCGGGATGTGGATATGCGACCGAAAAGTGACCTAAAACTAGAACTTCACATGTTTATTTTCAAAGCGGAGCTCCACTCTAGATAGGATCTGTATATATATATTAAGAAATAAAACTATGATTAAGATAAAAATGTATGATATGTATATTGAACGCATATTGGTTAGAGATAAATTGTATTATGCTCTAAATCTAAATCTATCCATTATATTTGTAAAAAAGAAGAAAAAAAAAAAGAGCTAGCAAATAAAAATAAATAAAAAATATTTAAATAATTAATCACGAGGTATAGAAAATAGAGAAACATTAAGAAAAAATGATTAATCTTTATTTTTTTTAACAGCCAAAAAAGAAAAAGTAAATAAAAAAAATCACATAATAGTTCATGTTATTTTATTTTTATTAATTTTTCAAACTCAATACCTTGTGTTTGATTTTTTTTTTATTGGATAAGAGATTTATGTTGTCTGATTAAGAAGTGGAAATGTAATTAAGATTTATAGAGTAATTAAATCATTGAAATGACTAAGTTTTTTATTATAAAGATCTTAGTTTGTTTGTAAATTAATTATATGAGTGAGGTTATTTGAGGAACTTTAGTGAGGTTTAATGAGTAAATTTAGTATTTGAAAATTTGATAGGAGGTGTAAAAAGCATAGAGGTCAAGCGAGCAAATTTGGAGGTTCCAATAGAAAAATTCATTTGTAATCTACACTTATTATTTTCATTTCTGATTGAAATTCTTATAAAATGAGAAAATTTTCCCTTTTAGTTAATTTTTTAGAGTGAAATCCACACTCCTTAGTTTGCAATTTTTAGGAGTGAAATCCACTCTTTTTTTAATAACTTCAATTTTATTTTTTTTTCAAAAATTTCAACAAAAGAAAGAAAGAATAAATGTGGATTGTAAATTAAGAAGCATGAATTTTATTTTTCAAATAAAGTATTCCAATAAAGATAATATGGACTAGTGATAAAGAATGAATACAAACTGAATACTGTGTTTGCTTTATAGTTGACCAAGCTCTGCTAGGGTTTGCTCGACGACTTCCATCTTCGATAAAATTCTTCATCATGGCTTTTGGTGATGCTACTGCAGCTAGGAGAGCGGGGTTCTTCTCCTTATCTTTTTTGGTTGGCTTGAGGATCATGGCGACGGTGTTTTCCGTCAACGTGTCTCCCTGAATTGTTGGGGCTGCTAGGTTCTCTTCTTCGGTGGTGCTCTGATCTCTGGATGGGGCCCTTTGCTTCAAGCGTCGGTTCAGGCGCCGTCTACCTTGGTTACTGGGGTGGGGGCAGATCGTTGTGTTCTTGACTCGGTTTTGGGTCGAAACACTACTACAATGAAGTCCTTATTCCTGGTGCTGGGCTTGGGATTGAGATCCTTTCTTGAGAACCGCATTGGGATCGGCTTCAGTTGTCGACTTCTGTTCTTGACGGCTGGTATAATAGGGTCGGAATCAAGATTGGGATCGCGCGAGATAGGATCTGGATGCCTGATTCGGGCTCATGCTTGTGTTCTACTCTGGAGCAGTGGTGGTAGAAGTGAAGACCTAATTGGGCCTCCAGAGATTAGAGTCAGATTTGGGATCTCAATTAGCAAGGCAGGTTGGGATGCGTCGCTATAGAGATTCAATGAGGATGGCGGCGCTGCAGATGGCGGTGGCAGCGGCGGCGTGGTTATGGGAAAAGCCACTGCTTGGGGTGTCCTTAGCAGATCTGGTTGGGTCTGGGCCTTTTCATGGGCTTTGGCTTCAATCTTTGCTAGAGTTCGGGATGCTTTTTTCATTTTAGTTTTATTATGGTAGATGAGGAATTTGCGCCCTCATCTACTAGCAATATATAAATTTCCTTTGGTTCGCGAAATCTAGATGCTCGGTTGTTATATTTATTTAAAGTGCTTTTGAGTTTTATAGGTTTTGTTAGAAATAAGGTGCGTGAATTTCCTTAAAAGGTGGGTGTACTCGGGAATGTGAGGTTCTATTTTCTCTAAAATAGGTATTTTGTATGTCCTAAGGACGGCCCTTTCTGTCGACCCCTCAAGAATGTGTCGTTTCTGATACTGCTTGCTGAATATTATAAAACTGGCTGACCATTCACCAAAAAAAAAAGAAATGAATGGGGGCTATAACATGGACATCGACTCGACTGTGATACTCTTCCATTTGTGATAAGATTTGATATGATTTACCAAATTAGAGGACCTTAAATGCTAAAAATCAAAACTACAAGTCCCAACCTGTGAAATGTGAAGAGATTAGGCACAATGAAAACCGTGATTAGAGACAGGACACCGTGTGATTATGGCCCATCTTTGGTTCTTAAATGCCAACAAATCCTCTTAGCTTTAAGTATCACATGCGCCTAATGTTACTTAATGGGCCCAAGTGGGACCCAGACAGTCTGTGTCGAGTCCATACTTCAGCGCCACATTATACAACCTGGGCCCCCCCCCCCCCTCCTCGGAAGGGAAAGCCCGAACCTTCTTTTAGTCTCTGTTCACTCATCCAACGGCTAGTCAGGTCCCATCTATCCCCGGGTCCCACCGTATTTGTCGGTCCAGATTAACCCTCTACTTCCCGTTAGAGCCTTTTCGCCTATATATACGCTGTCGGTTATCGTCGCCACTATTACTCTCTCTCATTTTACTCACTCACTCTCTCTCTCTCTCTCTCTCTCTCTCTATCTGCGACTGTGAGCTATAGCCATGGATCGCAGCACCGCCTTAACGTTCGCGTTCATCTGCATTATCGTCGCCGGCGTCGGAGGTCAAGCTCCGGCTTCCGCACCCACTAAATCTACCGCCACTCCGGCTTCCGCACCCACTAAATCTCCCGCCACTCCCGCCCCCACCACATCACCATCCGCCGCTCCTTCAAAGCCCAAGTCCCCCGCTCCCGTCGCCACACCAGCCTCAACTCCGACCGCTGCTCCACCTACCCCTGTCACCGCCGCTCCAACTCCGGTAGCCACTCCTCCCGCGAAATCTCCGCCGACTGCTGCACCTGCACCGGCCGTAACTCCGGTCAGCGCGCCCACCGCTTCTCCTCCCGCCAAATCTCCACCGACCGCTGCTCCCACACCAACCGCCGTCCCCGTAGCACCGGTTTCTCCTCCCTCCATCGCACCTGCTGCTCCGGCTCCAAAATCCGAGACTCCTTCAGCTGCTCCCGGTCCAGAGGCTGTCAGTCCACCCGCACCGCCACCTGAGACCCCCGGAATGAGCCCTGAAGCCGGTCCTTCCGGCGGCGCAGCTGATGAGGTAAAAATATTTGTCTCTCTTTTGTTTTTTCTCGCTAATTTGACGCGGTGTGCGCAATGCGCACCCAGATCTGGAGCTTCGGCTTCCAAATCTAGCGAAATTGTTTTGACACATAGATCTAGCTCTCACTCACTCACTCACTCACTGAGCACCGTCTTCGGGTTTGCTACCAGATAGAGACTTCTTCTTAGTTCTTACGGATACGGTAAATCTGTTGGTTTTCCGTTGCTCTTTGCTCACGCGCGCGTCGGTGCGTGTAAGCAAGAATAACGCTATGAAGTCTTTTTAGATCTGGTGATAAGCTGATCCGGAACATGGGATGTTTACCTCACGCGCCACCGTCGGTGGCAGGTGGGGTTAGCTAAAGTTTGGTAAATTACTTAATTACCCACGGAAACGAATCAAATTGTCTGTCAGAGCGTCATTACAGCAAGTACCCTGTGATAGAAATAAATATTTGTCCTTGTTAAAACTTCAAAATTAAATTGACATTTGTTTATTGATTGGGTTCTGAATTTTAATTTTGAAATTTGTGGAATGGAAAATTGCAGAGTGGAGCAGAGAAGGTGCATTACGTGGTTGGGTCGATTGCATTGGGATGGGGTGTGATCATGGCATTGTGGTTCTAGAGAGGAAGATGAGGAGGAGGACAGAGATGATGACGGTGTTGTTGTAATGTTGTCCTTTATTATTTTAATCTTTTTTTACCATGTTCTGTCCATTATTAGAGACCTAGAATTGGATATTTATTTACCATTTGTTTTTTCTATTTTTATTATTATTTTTTACTGGCTCTTGGTGGTGGTGGTGCCTTGTGGATTGGTTCTTTTGTATTCTTTTGGAGACACACATCAATTCACTGCTTTTGTCGTCTTTTGACAATTTGGTGATTATTTTAGCATTTGCTCATTATTTTAATTTACATTTAGATCTGTAAAGTGGCCAGGTAATGTGCATTCTCGATTTACTGTGCACATTAACTTTGTCACCAAAATTGGATTCTCTAGGCCAGGTTAAAGTAGATTTTCTTAATTGGGTTATTATATTCACATTTAATTGGGTAGTGATTCTGTCACCGAAATTCGGTTCTCTATTCAATTCTGATTGATTTTGTTTGGTGAGGGACCGATGACAGATCAAAAGTTTTGGGCTCCATTTACTTCTTTAGGAACCCAATTCATTATAGTCCCCGTACAGCATTTGGATGCTGTCATTATTTGCGAAAATGGTATGGATTTTATTTCAGACGAATAACAAGTGTAATTGTTAATTGATGAAGAAAAGGAAGGAATCACTGTGTGGCCTGGCCTAGCGCGATCTTTCCTCCGAGTCATTTTACCAATGAAGTGCAGAGAAAGGAAAGGCATCAAGAACACATGTATGGAATCTCCTTTCCTTCCAGGTTTTGCACTCATCAAGAACATGTATGGAATCTCCTCTCTTTCCAGGTGTTGCACTCATGTAAAATATGGGGACACCAACCTGCAATTCGAGCTGTTCTTTAGTGGAGGAACTTATCCGGCTGTGATTCACAGAGCCCATGGCTAGTGAGAGAGGTGTAAATTGCTACGTACGTGCGCACACCTATCAAATAAGAGGGTGGAGAAATGAATTCGAGCTGTTCTTTAGTGGAGGAACTTGTCCGGCCGTGATTCACAGGAGCCTATGGCTAGTGAGAGGTGTACATTGCTACGTACGCAGTGCACAGCTATGAAATAAGAGGGTGGAGAAATGAGTTAGGAACTTAGGATATATGCGGATTATCATTATCAACGGGTCTATTCCAACTTGATTAAAATGAACTCTCGATTCTCATCAGTCTATCGATTCTTGCTACAAGTCAATTTTGATAGTTAAAAAGACTTTGAGTGGGGGAATTTATTCAGCAATGTGATTCACGATGGCTGAGTAGTTTTTTTTTTTTTTTTTGGACAACGCTATGAGTAGTCCGCTATAAGCATTGCCAAGACGAGAAAAATGAGTTGCATGAAATTATCATTTGAATAGGTTGTTCCACGTGCACATGATGTATTAAATAAAACATTAAATAAATATAATATTGTCTTAGTTATTAGAGCATCTTTAGCAATGCTAGCCATTTTTGAGTCAAATTTTAGCTAAAGTAGCTAAAAAGTTATTTTAGCTAGCCACTTTAGAATTACGTCTGCATCAATGCTCTCTATTTTAGCTAGTTTTGAATTTATATTATTTTTTAAATAAAGATTAAATAGTTTATGTATATTTATAAATTACATAAAATAACTTAAAAGGAATATTTTAAATTATAGAGAGCCGCATCCCTCTCTCTATATTTAGGAGCGAGATATCTAAAAGTTATAATAGAGAGCCACTAAGGAGTCTGGTGCAGCTGCTAAAATAGATAAAAAGCTAAACAGACTCTCTAAAATAGCTAAGGAGCCGAGAGTCTGTTAAAGATGCTCTTAGTATTATTCCAAAACTAATTTGTTTTAACCCATTACTTAGGCTCTAAATGGGTTTATACAAAAAATTAATTATTTATTACTATAATAAAGATAATAAAGCTTGCTCTCCATAACCGAGAAATATGACGGATATAACCCTCAAATACTAAAAAACTTTCAAAATGTAATAACCACCCTCAAAATAAAATAGTAGTTATTGGCTTGAGTTAAAAAAACCACCCACTTTCCATTTAAAAAAAAAAACCACCTCACTTTCTTACAAAAAAAAAAAAACACCCAAACATATGTAGTGTGGGGACATGCTGGGTACATTTTTTTTTTGGAATCAAACCCAAATTGGGTGCTAATATATTAATCATAAGCCACAATAGGTCGTTACATATCATTCCGCTGTCATCTATAGACATATAAGAAGATAGTGATAGTAACCACAGTGGTACATAGACAATAGACATACTTATTATACATTCAAATACGTAGACATTGCAGAAATCCTCATTTGGTATTACTCTAGAGATACCTAGAGTATACACAAGTTCCTAGTTTCCTAACAAGAGAGTTATTGTAATTAGACAAAAACTAAAAACATAAGAATGGGCCTAGGGTAAAACACCCTAGCGTACATAAAAAGCCCAAGAGGGCAACTCCAAGAGAAGAGGCCCAAAAAAGGCAAAGGCCCAACAGGACTTGGCTTGAGCAAGCCCAGATGTCATCTCCAACCTGTGCAGATCCATGCAGCTCCTTTCTTTCCGCCGCCATTGCTGTCCTGCCACGCCATCCACTCAATACCAAGCCATGACCGAACCCAGCATCGCCAAGATGCACCACCCTACGCCACCGCCCAGATTACCAAGACCTACGTCGCCGAGCAAACCTTCAAGAATCATGCCGCTGCTTAGACCGTCAGGAACTACACCACCGTCTTTGCACAACACAACCACCATGCCTAAGATATCATTAGGAACCAGCCCTCGCCACCCAACCAAACCTTGAGCCAAAAAACCTCTCTCCAGAACTCCCCCGAGCGACTAGCTTTCAAACACCCATCCGATAACAGCCCATCAGCGGCGAGGAGAACCCTCACCGACCCCTAGCGCCGTAGGACAAACAGAAAATCTTCAAACCCTAGACCCTAGAGCAGTCCGAGTTTTTTGGAGCTCCTAGCAGGTGATTCTTGACTATGTTGAGCGACTAGCTTTCAAACACCCATCCGACAACAGCCCATCAGCAGCGAGGAGAACCCTCACCGACCCCTAGCGCCGTAGGACAAACAGAAAATCTTCAAACCCTAGACCCTAGAGCAGTCCGAGTTTTTTGGAGCTCCTAGCAGGTGATTCTTGACTATGTTTTTATGCTAGTTACATTAGAACAAATAAAAATATAATTTATACTATATTTAAGAGAAGAGAGTTTGTTAGCCAAACAGAAAACATGTACGAGAATAATCCTGAAATATTAAAAAACTTTGGAGAAAATATTTCAAACAGTACCCGAACTTAGGCCGACTCCTAACTTCAGTACCCGACTATGCAGAACTATCACTTTGGTACCCCAAGTTTGAAGCTCGACCCAAGAATGGTACATGCCGTCCATCACAGCGTTAAGTCTTTGCTATGTGGCAAACCATGAGGGCTCTCAAAATATGCCACGTGGTTAGCTAGTTAACGCCGTGATGGATGACGTGTACCATTCTTGGGTCGGACTTCAAACTTGGGGTACCAAAGTGATAGTTTTGCATAGTCAGGTACTGAAGTTAAGAATAAGCCTTAGTTCGGGTACTGTTTGTAATATTTTCTCAAAACTTTACTACTCGTAAAATAGATATAGATAATTTAGTCAAATTATAAAATAAACAGATCTATAAGTGAAAGTGGGAAATATATAAGTACTTGAAAAAATTATCCACTTTTATAAAAAAAAATTGTCCCTTCATGTGAAAAACCTCCCACTTTCAATTACAAAGTAATAATATGAATGTATGGGCCCGTCTAGTATTCATAATGTGAAAATGAAGAATAAATAGTTAAAAAGTATAAACTGACCGTTGTACAGATCATGTTCCAACCTTATGGAAACTAAACTCCATAACTGTTAACGTTAGAGATTGAGCGGGATCTCTAGTTAGCTATAAATAAAGAGAGAGAGAGAGAGATTGACACAAGATGTATAGTGGTTCGCCTCCGCATGAGCGGGAGACTACGTCCACTTGAAAGTTATACTAGTGTGTCGAGCCTTGCGGCCTAACAAGATTACAAGAGATGTAATGAATGTATGAATGTGTTGAGTTGTGGGAGGAGGCATTCCTTTTATAAGTCAAGGAAGCCATCTCCTCCACTTATTCTTCGATGTGGGACAAGTTTCCACATATTTCTAGTCTAGAAAGCCTAGAAGCATGTAGAAAGCTATGTTGTGGTGGCATCTTGGCAAGGGCGGAAAGGTGGCTTCCCGGTGGCGGATTTGTGACTTCCGGATACCGTGGCGTAGCCTGAACATAGGGCTACACGATGCATGTCTCGGTTGGGCCTTGCCATGTCTTGTGGATGTCCCAAAGTAGGTGTTACTTATGCTTGGTGATGTAGTAAATACTCCATATTATTGGAGGTATGTACAA